>CM076576.1:783500209-783684152 GCA_034641835.2 Pinus albicaulis
TTGAAATGACTGACATGGGTTTGTTAAAATACTTCTTAGGAATAGAAGTAGAACAAGATGAAAATGGGATTTTTATCTCACAGGAAAAATATGTTAATGAAGTGCTGGAAAGATTTAATATGCAGGAAAGCAAAGCAGCAATCACTCCCACAGTGATGGGATTAAAACTCAGCACAGAGTACAGCAGCAAGGATTTTGATCCTAGCTTGTACAAGAGCATAGTTGACAGCCTCATGTATTTGACTGCAACTAGACTGGACATAATGCATGCTATTAGTTTGATTTCCAGATTCATGGAAAAGCCAAAGGATGCACATTGGCAGGCAGCAAAAAGAATTTTGAGGTATGTTAAAGGTACTAAAAGTTTTGGTATTTTATATACTGTTTCAGAAAGTTCAGATTTAGTTGGATACACTAACAGTGATTGGGCTGGAAGTGTAGATGATCAGAAGAGCACTTCCGGTTATGTTTTTCCCATGGGTTCAGGAGCCATTTCATGGGCTTCTAAGAAACAGCCAATTGTGGCATTGTCTACAGCAGAGGCAGAATATGTGGCAGCTACAACAACATCATGTCAAGCAATTTGGATGAGGAGAATGTTGAGAAGTTTGTGCCAAGAGCAGACAAAAGGGACAATGATCTTTTGTGACAATAGCTTAGCTATTGCATTGTCTAAAAAAACAGTTTTTCATAAAAGGACAAAGCACATTGACACCAAGTTTCACTTCATACATGAATTGGTTAACAATGGAGAAATAGTTTTGCAGCATTCCAGAACAGAGGATCAATTCGCAGATATCCTCACAAAGCCACTTGCGCAGAAAAGATTTGAACATTTCAGGAAATGCCTGGGTATGCAAAAAAACCTAGCAGTTGAATTTAAGGGGGAGTGTTGAATTTTAACTTCAACTGCAACAATGCAGAGAAGGACAAACGCTACATGAATTTGTCTAGGGCACGCCATCCAGAAATTAAAATCTGCATTTAATTAAGCCTGCAAGTTGTTGATTAATAGCTCTGCAGCAGCCGCCTGAACATTAAAGAGATTGTGGTTCCAAAACACGCAACCAGAAAACTCAAATACTGTCCTTATCGCCTCTTAATTCTTGCAACCACCACATTCAAAACTCAGAAATTCACCGCCAGATTTTTATTTGTCTGAAAGGGCCACGTGGAGTAAATATATTGGATCGTGTTGTTTTGTTGGGCTGGTTGCATTGCCAAAATCCGGACCCGAAAGTTCATAAACTAAATTGCATAAAGAGTTTTCGCATAACACTTTGGGCCTACGTCAGCATCCAGATTTGTTATGCGATAAGTTCATAAATTCCGATTCATTACTTTTTGAAGTCCATGAAAATTTCATAAAGTTTTTAAAACCTTTGATAAAAGTTTTTTTTACTAAGGTTAATATATATATTAAAAATATATTTAATATTTATAATATATATAAATAGTGTTTTATTTTTAATAGTTATGTTCTGGAAAGTTTTAAAAGGCCCGAAAGCCAAAACAAAAAAAAGGGCCATGAATGTAATTTTTTTTTTATTAAAAAAAACACAACAGCAGTGTATAAAAAGGTGAAAGATAGATTGTAAGTTTTAATTTTTTACACACAGCAGAGTGTAAAAGTTTGTATTGCACAGCAATGCGTTTATTTTTTTTTAAGAGTAAACAGAGTATTTTCTGTGTGAGACAGAGAAGAGTTTTTGTTTGGCACTGTGTCTTGTAACAGTCCAGCATTTTGTAATCCCTCTTAGAGGAAGAAGTTTTTTTTTATTGTAATAGATTTTTACAGTGAATGAAATAGAATTTTTCAGTGTTGAACTCTGTCTCTTGTGAGTGAAATTTTTTATATTTTCTCTGTGTTGAAGAGGGGAGTTTTATTCTCCATTTATTGTTCTGGAATTTTCAATATTCTAACAAGATAGGCGGGAAGGAGAAATAAAGTACAGAGTTTCACATGTCCCACAATCACCACATATTACGTCAATGGTCCCTCCACACTGTATAAACAATTTAATAGCGATGGATCCAATGAATATAGGAGTCCATGATTTGTGATTTAATGAGAAAGCTACACGTCTCAAAAGTCACCATCCTCACCCTGGAAAAGGCTTCAAATAGACCTTGAAGATAAAATAAGGTCCGAAAATATAATAGGGTTTTAATCCATTAATAAAGTGAGAGTGAAAGTTATGATACCATTAACGAGGTGAAGGGGTAAAAATTAAATAAAACATGTCAACTTCAAACCTTTGGAGATTAAAGTATTTTTCCAAAGTTGTATCTTTACTTAGTGCATGGATGATAAATATTTCTAAGTTTATCACTCGAACATGTCTGAAAAATTATAAAAACCCAAGGCATTATAAACTCAAGCGAATAATATTAACCCTAATAAAATGAACCCTTAGATTAATAAAACCAACAAATAAATATTATAAAGCCAAAGGATTAATATTGAAAACCAAGGGAGTAATATTAAACCCAACGGATTAATATTATAAACCCTAGGTATATAAACCATAGATAAATACTATAAACACTAAAATAAACTTAGATGACCATGGTTGATTTTCATATTCAGACAATCTTTGTCACATTGCGCAATTTGACTATGGTTGATTTCCGTATAGAGATAATCTTTGTCATAATGTGACATTGGACCATGGTTGTGCATGGTTGACCATGATTATAAACCCAAGGGATTTATATTAAACCCTAGGATTAATATTATAAACATTATGAATAATATTATACCTTAGGAATATGAACCCTTAGATTGATAAACCCAAGGGATTGATATTATAACCTTAAGAGATTAATTATAAAACCCCAAGGTATTATAAACCCAAGGGAATAATATTAAACCCAAGATATTAATATTATAAACCCTAAGATAAATATTATAAACCCAAGGGATTAAAATCAACCATGGTCAACCATGATCAATAAGCATGGTCAATTGTGACAAAAATTATCTCTCGGTGTAGCGTTACAGTGTGACGACCATGGTCATCCATAGTCAACCATGTTCCAACGTTGCATTGTGACAAAGATTGTCTCAATATGGAAATCAACCATGGTCAATCACGGTGAATGACGCTCACATTGTGACAAAGGTTGTCTCTTGGTCCAACGTCACATTGTGACAACATGACCATCCATGGTCAACCATGGTCCAACGTCGCATTGTGACAAAGATTGTTTCAATATGAAAATCAACCATAGTGAACCATGGGCAACCATTGTCCAATGTCGCATTGTGATAAAGGTTATCTCAATATGAAAATCAATCATGGTCAACCATAATCCAACATCGCATTATGAAAAATATTTTGTCAATATGAAAATCAATTGTGGTCAACCATGGTCAACCATGTTTATTTTAGGGTTTATAATATTTATATTAGGATTTATATCCCTTGTGTTTATAATATTTATCCCTTGGGTTTAATATTATTCCCTTAGGTTTATAATCCCTTGGGTTTATTATTCCCTTGGATTTATAATATTTATTGTAGGATTTAGATACCTTGGGTTTACAATATTAATATTACTACTATTATTACTTAATATTATTATTGTTTTATTAATATAAATATGGTTGATATTATTAATATTTTTTTATTGTTAAATTATTAATATTTATTAAATATTAAATAATTAATTAATTCATTATTAATAATTAATTCAATCATAATTAATTAACAACTAATTATTATTATTATTATTATTATTTATTAATTAGTATTATTTAATTAATAGTATTTATTAATTATTAATTATTAAGCCAAGGGATTAACTTTAAAACTTCAAGGTATTATAAACCCAAGGGATTAATATTATAAATCAAGGTATATAAACCCTAAGATAAATGTTATAAACCCAAGGGAATGACATTAAACCCAAAGATTGTCTAAATATACCATAGTAAACCATTGTCCAACATCACATTGTGAGAAAGGTTGTCTCAATATGGAAAGCAATCATGGTCAACTATAGTCCAACATCGCATTTTGAGAAAGGTTGTCTCAATATGAAAATCAATGATGGTCAACCATAGTCCAACATCGCATTGTGACAAAGATTTTTTCAATATTAAAATAAATTATTGTCAACAATGGTCAACCATGTTTATTTTATGCTTTTTATTTTTTATCTTAGGGTTTATATATGTTTATCTTATGGGTTATAAGGTTTCTAGAGTTTATCTTAGTTTTTATCTTAGGATATAGTATTTTTGTTAAGATTTATATACCTAGAGTTTATAATATTAATCCCTTGGGTCCATGCTCCAAGGTCACATTGTGACAAAGATTGTCTCAATATGAAAATCAACCATGGTGAACCATGGTTGACCATTGTCCGATGTTGCATTGTGAGAAATGTCACATGCAATATGAAAATCAATCACCGTCAGCCATAGTCCAACATCACATTGTGACAAAGATTTTATCAATATGAAAATCAACCGTGGTCAAACATGGTCGAGCATGTTTATTTTAGGGTTTATAATATTTTTCGTAGGATTTACATCCCTTGGGTTTAATATTTTTCCCTCAGTTTTATAATCCCTTAGGTTTGTAATATTTATCTTAGGGTTTATATACCTTCGGTTTATAATATTAATATTCCTATTATTTTTATTTAATATTGGTATTTATTATTATTGTTTTATTAATATAAATGTTGTTAAGATTATTAATATTATTGTTATTGTTAATATTATTAATATTTATTAAATAATTAATTCATTCATTATTAATATTTAATTCAATCATATTTAATTAACAACTAATTACTATTAATAATTAATTAATTAATTAGTATTAATTAATTATTAAATATTAAGCCAAGGGATTAATTCTAAAACCTCAATGTACTATAAACCTAAGGGATTAATATTATAAATCAAGGTATATCTATAATAAGATAAATATTATAAACCCAAGTGAATGATGTTAAACCCAAAATTGTCTAAATATGAAAATTAACCATAGTTAACCATGGTCAACCACTGTCCAACATCGCATTGTGAGAAAAGGTGTCTCATTATGAAAATCAATCATAATCAACTATAGTCCAACATTATATTTTGATAAAGGTTGTCTCAATATGAAAATAAATCATGGTCAACCATAGTCCAACGTCGCATTGTGACAAAGATTTTGTCAATATGAAAATCAACCGTGGCCAACCATGTTCAAGCATGTTTATTTTAGGGTTTATAGTTTTTATTTTAAGGTTTATCTATGTTTATATTAGGGTTTATAGTGTTTATAGAGTTTATCTTAGTTTTTATATTTAGGTTTATCTTATGATATAATATTTGTCTTAGGGTTCATATACCTAGGGTTTATAATATTAATCCCTTGGGTTCATGGTCCAATGTCGCATTATGACGAAGATTATCTCAATATGAAAATCAACCATGGTGAACGATGGTTTACCATTGTCCAACGTCGCATTGTGAGAAATGTTGTCCAACATGAAAATCGATCATGGTCAACCATAGTCCAACATCACATTGTGACAAATATTTTATTAATATGAAAATCAACTATGGTCAACCATGTTTATTTGGGTTTAATATTATTCCCTTGGGTTTTTAATAATTGTTCCTTCGATTTATTCTTTTGTCCCTAGGCTTATAATATTTATCTTAGGGTTCATATACCTTGGGTTTATAATATTAATCCCTTAAGTTTATAATACCTTTGGGTTTTAGAAATAATCCCTTGGGTTTATCAATCTAAGGGTTCATATCCCTAGGTATAATATTATTCATAAGGTTTATAATATTCATCCTAGGTTTTAATATAAATCCCCTAGGTTTATAATCATGGTCAACCATGTGCAACCATGGTCCATTGTCACATTATGAGAAATATTTCCTTAATATGAAAATCAACCATAGTAAACCATTGTCAACCATTGTCCAACATCGCATTATGAGAAAGCTTGTCTCAATATGAAAATCAAACATGGTCAACCATAGTCCAACGTCACATTGTGAGAAAGGTTGTGTCAATATGAAAATCAATCATGGTCAACCATAGTCCAACATCGCATTATGAAAAATATTTTGTCAATATAAAAATCAATCGTGGTTAACCATGTTTATTTTAGTATTTATATACATTGGGTTTATAATATTTATCCCTTTTGTTTAATATTATTCCCATGGGTTTACAATCCCTTGGTTTTTTAATATTAATCCCTTGGGTTTATTATTCCCTTGGGTTTATAATATTTATCTTATGGTTTATATACTTTGGGTTTATAACATTAATCCCCCGAGTTTAATATTATTCCCTTAGGTTTATAATACCTTGAGCTTTTAGAATTAATCCCTTAAGGTTATAATATCAATCCACTGGGTTTATCAATCTAAGGATTCATATTCTTATGGTGTCATATTATTCATAAGGTTTATAATATTAATCCTAGGGTTTAATATAAATCCCTTGGGTTTATAACCATGGTCAACCATGGTCCAATGTCACAATGTCAAAAATATTGTCTCAATATGAAAATCAGCCATGTTCAAATGTCGCACAACCACAATATTGTCTTAATATAAACTCAACCAGGATAAAACATGATCAACCATATTTATTTTAGGGTTTATAGTATTTTTCTTAGGGTTTATATACCTAGGGTTTGTAATATTAATCCCTTGGGTTTATCCCTTAGGTCCATGGTCCAACATTGCATTGTGACAAATATTGTCTCAATATGAAAATCAACCATGGTTGAACATTGTCCAACGTCACATTGTGAGAAAGGTTGTCTCAATATGAAAATCAATCACTGTCAGCCATAGTCCAACATCGCATTGTGACAAAAAATTTGTCAATATTAAAATCAACTATGGTCAACCATGTTTATTTTAGGGTTTATAATATATATCTTGGGGTTTATATACCTTGGGTTTATAATATTTATCCCTTGGGTCTAATATTATTCCCTTGGTTTTATAATCCATTGGGTTCTTAGTATTAATCCCTTGGGTTTACTATATTCTTGAGTTTATGATATTTATCTTAGGGTTTCTATACCTTGGGTTTATAATACCTTGGGGCTTTACAAATAATCTCTTGGCTTTACAATATCAATCCCTTTGGTTTATCAATCTAAGGGTTCATATCGATCCTGTGACCTAGAGTTAAGATAATGATGGGCAGACTGCACAAAGTTAATTGTAGCGGATGAAGGGGTAGTAATGTGAGCAAGTGTAGATTCTAGTTCCTATGAGCGCCAAAGGTGCTTCGCCACCATGACCTAGGGTTTGGTGGTTTCCAAGTAGGCTGCCCCTGGCAGACCTTCTTCCCCACTCTTGGGGCCCCTTCCTACTCCTGGAGCATATATAGGATCCCTCATGACAAGCAACAATGGGGGGATGGATGCTCCCCCCACCTCTTTCTCGCCTTCCATAGGAGCGGTGACATGGGATAACAACGGATGTCAGCAGAACTCTGGCCTGTTTCCTGACTCAACACGAGCGTCTCCCGCAACGAAATTGACCTCCACAGTAGAAGCAGAAGCAACAATAGTCACTTCTTCCACATGCATACCCAAGGCTACCAGAAGAACAAATATCGAGCTCCGTGCACATCGAATCAATGAAGAAATCCATAGATGAAGGACTGTGCATTGATAGGCAAGTTCATGGGTTTCTGGCCCACAGAAAAAGCCCTCTTAGGCTGGATCACCTCCAAATGGAAGCACAAGGGCCATATTGATCTTCAGCTATGTTCCAAGGGCTTCCTAAACATGATTTTCACATGCATCGAAGACAGAAACTGAATCATGGACGAAAGGTCATACTTCTTTAACTCCGCGGGTCTGTACCTGTGCAACTAGATAGAACGCTTCAACCGAGACAAGCAAGATCTCACATGGGCTCTAGTCTAGATCAAGCTCTACACCCTCTCCCAGGACTACTAAGACGAGCTAACTCTTCGGGACATGGGAAATGCCCTTGGAGAATTCAGTAAGACAGCGGAGGAGAAAAAGATCAACAAACATATAGCCTATGTAAGGATCTGTGTCTACATGAACATCGCAGAGTCGCTCCCCAACAAGGTAAGTATTCAGCATACCGATTATGAATGGATTCAAATTTTAGATTATGAACATGTCCCTTTTAGATGTACGAAGTGTCACCAACACGGGCACCTATTCAGAGACTACTCCCTAAATCAAAAGGCTGCACCAATCCATGATTCAACCGAAAAAGATACTGAAGGGTTTACGAAAGTGACAGGAAGGAAAAGGCACAACAGGAAGTCAAACACAAACCAGAACAAAAGAGCCCTAACATCAAGAAACAACATTGAAACCCTAGCTCAGTAAAATGAGAATGATAACGAACCTCCCAAAGATTCAAGGTGCTCTTCTCAATAGAATCCCCATACCTCAAAGATACAACAAACCAAGATCCAACCGAAGCCTTTCTGATCCCCCAAACCTCTACGCATGTAGGGGGAAACTCGGAAATGAAAGGCAAAGGTGCAGAAGTGGAATCAATCCCAGAAGTACTGGAGGAATAACCAGAGAGCATTGACTTTTGGGACCTTGATCTCATGGGGTTAGAAGACACATGCAAGAGGAAATATTTTCTATCAATCCCCCCACACCAAATCTAGAAGTTGGAGGAAATCCTCTCTCGAGCTCAATAGATTCCTTATCTTGGCATTCAAGGAGGTACGCTCATGAATACTAAATACATCCTGAAATAATCCCACAAACGAGGAAGAAAAATAGACCTGCAACGAAGAGTCACCGCGGGCAAAGAGATGGTAGAATTAGGGAGATTCCCAAAGTTAACCAAGTTCTACTCTATAATACCCAACCCCCCTCAATGAATATCATCTCATGGAATATCGTAGGGCTTAACAACCCCTCCAAGCATAGAATCATCAAGAAAATAATTACCGAGGAACACCCTGCAATAATCTACATGCAAGAAACCAAATGCTCGAGCTATACTCTGGACACACTCTTCAAAAGACTTTGGAAATGATGAAATACCCTTGTGGTGGACGCTAATGGGGCTTCAGGAGGCTTGGAAATCATCTATAATCCCCATATCGTGACCCTAGAGAACTTCCATGCTAACAGACACTTCATTCAAGCCTCATTTCATTTGGTTGGAACCACCATCCATGGACTACTCACGAATTTATACTTTCCCCAGCCTCTCAAGCAAAGAAATAAGCTTCTTGACAACATTGCAGATCTCAAAAACTAGTGTACTTACCCTCTTTGGATGATTGGAGGAGACTTCAAGATGATCACCAACCTTCTTGAAAAAAAAGGAGGAGGGCTTCACCTTGATATGGATAACACTGGGTTCAATAACTTCATCCATGACAATCACCTCATAGATCATTCAAACATCTAATGGAATCTTTACTTGGAATAACAGAAGAGGTGGAGCTCACCAGATCTCCTCTAGACTAGATTGTTTCCTCATCACGGAAGACTTCATACATCTAGGAGGAGATCTCGTAGCCACCATCATACCAGCCTCTGGCTCAGACCACTGGCCAATACATCTCTAATGGCTTAGACCGAGCATGACCACACCTAAACCCTTCCACTTTGAACATTGTTGGATCAAACATCCAGGGTTCAAAGACCTTGTCTTGGATTGGTGGACCTCCCTCACACCACCCTTGGGCATAAAAATGTATCAGTTCCAGTTGAAACTGAATATGCTTAGGGAAAACTGACGGTGTGGAACAAGACCACCTTCGACAACATCTTCAAAGGGAAAAGAGATTTATAAGAGAAAATGAAGTAGCTCCAACAAAAAATCATATTAGAAGGACGTTCGGTAGAGTCAGAGAACAAGAAAGAATCTCTAACAGCCCAGTTGGAAGAGAGCAGAAGCCAGGAAGAGATCCTATGGAAATATAAATCACGGATATGCTAGCTAAAAGACGGATAAAGAAACACAAAATGTTTTCATCGCTCCACCATCCAGCACCGGATGCACAACAAAATCACAGTACTCAAAAATCAGAATGGGGAACGTATGGAAAAATAAGAGGACATCACTAAGGAGTTGCACAATCACTTCAAGGACATCCTCCAAGAACCCAATATCCATCGGCAGGAGGCCATAGGAAGAATCACACAGCATATACCCAAATTGGTCACTAAAGACCATAACAGGATGTTGCTCAAATATACCTTATTAGTAGAGGTTGAACAAGCAGTTTTCATATTAAAGGAAGGGAAAGCACCAGGCCCGGACGGATTCACCACCAACTTCTTTCACTTCTTTTGGGACACTATGAAAGAGGATGTCTAGGGCGTAGTAGAGGACTTGCGCACCACCCACTGGATTATGCCTGCTCTCAATGCTACCTTCCTTACCCTCATCCCAAAGTAAGACAATGTCGCTTCTCCAAGTAAGTACAAACCCATAGCACTATGTAATGTAATTTACAAAATCATTTCCAAGGTTATAGCTAACAGACTGAAACATCTTCTTCCCATGCTCATTTCTCCGTAGCAAATGGGTTATATTGAGGGCAGGAAAATCCTTGATGGAATCATCCTAGCCCACAAAGCCATCCACTCCCTAAAAATATCCAAAAAACCAGGTATGCTCCTCAAAATTGATCTTTCCAAGGTTTTTGACAAGTTACTTAGCTGGAATTATATCAAGAAAATCCTCCTGGCCTTTTATTTCAACCACGCCTGGGTCTGATGGATAATGAGCCTGGTATCCTCCCCCTTTATCTCCATTATAGTCAATGGAATCCCTTTGGCAACTTTAAATCCCTCTAGAGGAATAAGGCAAGGGGATACTCTCTCACCCTTCCTCTTTCTTCTTATGGCAGAGGGCCTAGGCCACCTGATAAAAAGATCCATCCAATCGCATAACCTTCAAGGTATTCGTCTAAACAATCTCCTTTCCACTTCCCACTAGCAATTTTTGGATGATAATATGATAATGGGACACCCCTCGGTCCAAGAATCTCGCTCCTTTAAAACTCTGCTCGACTGTTTCTCTGAAGCCTCCGGCACAACTGTCAACTCTTAAAACTCTCAAATATTTTTTAACACGCCCCTCATTACCCAACGCAACATCGCTCGCATCCTGGGCTTCACCATATCTTCTCTGTTGTCCAAATACCCAGGAGCCCCACTCACAGACTCAACCATCAAACATACCTCTTGGTGAGAGTTGTTGGATCGAATGGAAACCAAACTGTCTAACTCGACCCACCGCTCCCTCAACATAGCTGGACGGTTGGTTCTTATCAAAGCTATTCTTTAATCTCTCCCCATTTACCTCTTCTTCATTATAGCGACACTAAAATGGTTCCTCAAAGCTATGCACACCTTGCAAATAACATTCCTTTGGGGGGGAAGTAAAGATAAAAACAAATGGGAACTAGTCATTTGGAAATAAGTATGTACCCCGAAAGCACAGGGAGGACTAGGACTAGGAGATCCTGAGCACAACAACAGCATGATGGGAGCCAACATATGGTGAAAATGGGTATCCAACACTTACACACCCTAGGCAACCCTATGGGCTGCCAAATATGTAGGGAATTGGCCCAGGGAGGATCTAACCAGATTCAACATTGATCCAGGAGGATCCCAAATATGGAATGCTGCGAGCCACCAAAAAAAGCTGATCCTGTTGGAAATACTGAGAAGGGGGGTGAATCAGTATTCCTTTCAATTAGAGAATTAGTTAATCTTCAATTATTATCAGTGTTTGTACAATGATAGCAGTAAACAAGAGGAACACAAATGCACACAGTTTTTAAGGTGGAAACCCACTCTGGGACAAAAACCACCTAATGCTTTTGTAATAATTCTTTAATATTCAACTCCAATTGAAAATAAAGCTCCAACTTCCTAGAATCTAGAAAAGCATTCTTCTCCAGCTCCCACCGGATGGACGCTCCAATGCCCGAGATTCTTCAGTAGTCAACTGAACGGATGCCCCAACACCCAATGAGCTACAACTCACCCTAGCAACACCCTACCACCCTATAGAAGAATAAAAGAAGAATGGACTCATGTACCAAGAAAAATGGTCCACTTTACAATGATATAGAATGATGTAGAAGAAGAAGATATACTAGACCATAACCCCAACTTTAACACAACCACCTAATGATGATCCTAGACCTCCCAACACTGCCTCTTCAACCCTTGGCAGATAGATACTAGGACAATTTATACAATAATGTATTTACAATGACTAAGAACAATGATACCTTTACAATGATTGTATGCAGTGCCGGCCACTTGAAGACTTCATATGATGAAATTCTTGCTGCTGTTATGCACCTTGGTTGCTGCTCTTGTCATGCTACCCTCTGCTGCACCTTGCTTTTCTTTTCTGCCATAGAAATTCTGGTCCTTTGCAACCCTTGACAACACATGATCTAGCTTTTTCTTGCCTTCTAGGAGCTCGATATTGAATCTGATGTATCTCTGTCATTTCAGATCCTCAATATCTGATTTTTGGTCTTGTAGTAGTCCTCTGAAGCATCTTTCCAATGCCATAGGTCTAACCCAATTTGGATTCTTGAAGAGAGAGTTATACCCAATCTCTCATAATGCCCTAATTATGGACTGTTTCAACAGAGCGCACTTGTACGGCATGCCATGTGTCACTGTTTCTTCATTTGTTTCTGAAATTGATAGAGCGAAAATAAATACTGTGCACTATCCATCACTTTTTACAGTATTCCAATCTGATACTCAGAGAGAGAGTTATGACGAATTTACCAAGGTCACTTCTTTGAGATGAATTTCAGGAGCCTCCAAAAACCCTGACTTACACAAATCATATCTCCAAAAATATTGTGCATCTTGATCTAAAATTTTTACTATAGCTTCCTCAGGATTTTGGCTTTGCCTCATAAAAATTTCAGCTTCTGAACCTTCGTAGAAAAAAAGTTAGAGTGAAAATTCCAAGATGACCTGTTTCAGATGGCAGAATCCCTTGCATAAGGAGGAAATGAAGATCACAATTTATATGAATACTTAAGTTGAGAGGGGCTTCAAAAAGTGAACGTGGAAGGGATTTTAGGAGCATAAAAAATATTAGTTATGAATTTTCAATGACCCATGCCCCAACCCCATGGGGTTTTAGCCCACTAACTGGGGGTACAAACTTCAAACATGAATATCTCTCAAACCGTGAAGAATTACATAGCGTGCCATATATAAACGGAAACATATCGACAAGTAGAAACCATCAAAAGCATTATTGACCCAGAATATATTAATTTGGTAGGTCAAAATTCCCATGCAATATTGGGTTAGTCCCTGGTGCTGCTTGGGTTGACATCAATGACAATCGCTGATCAACAATATCCCCCTTTGGCATTGATGGCAACACAAGTACTCCCCCTGCGATCATGACACTTCTTCCTTCAACATTCTCTCCCCCTTTGACATCAATGGAAAAGGGTAACTCCCCATGAAACACAACCATCCTGCGAACCTGTACACACTTCCACTCCCGCTGACACACAATCGTCCTACAAACCTATACACACTTCCACTCCCACTTTGTATTCTTGAAAAAGGAAAATCTAATGAGAACTTGGGAGAATCCCAAGCTTTTGACGAAGATATTCAAATGCTTCACGAGGTAAAGGTTTAGTGAAGATATCAGCAATTTGTTCTTTTGTACAAACATACTCAAGTTTGATATTCTTTTCAGCGACTTGTTCTCTAACAAAATGATATTTGTTTGGAATGTGTTTTTTTTTTTTAATGCATGACAGGATTCTTGGAGATGCTGATGGCACTAGTGTTGTCACTAAATATGGGAATAGGTTCACTGAATTGTACTTGAAGATCTTGCAAATTTTGTCTCATCCAAAGGACTTGAGTACAACATGATGTTGCTGCAATGTATTCTGCTTCTGCTGTAGATAACGAGATTGAAGTTTGCTTTTTGCTCAACCATGATACGAGACAACCACCTAGATAGAATGCTGCTCTACTAGTACTCTTACGATCATCAACGCTTCCTGCCCAATCTACATCTGTAAAGGCTTGAATAATGATATTGTTACCCTTGGGATACCACAAGCCATATTCTTCTGTGCCCTTTAGATATCGAAGAATTCTTTTGACAGCAATAATATGTGATTCTTTTGGTGCTACTTGGAATCTTGCTACTTGTCCAACTGCTTGCATAACATCTGGCCGAGAGGCTGTTACATATAGAAAACTACCAATCGTAGATCTGTACAACTTCTGATCCACATCCTTAGATGAGTCATCTATGGTCAATTTGCAACCTGTTACCATTGGAGTAAGGACGGGTTTGCAATCTTCCATTTTGAATTTCTTGAGCATTTCCTTGATGTACTTGGCTTGACATATAAATATTCCTTTCTCTTGCTGAGATATTTGAAGCCCTAAGAAGTATGTCAGCTCACCAAGTAAAGATATCTCAAACTCACTTTGCATCTTTGTAGAAAATTTCTTACTTAGTCGATCATCATTGCTACCAAATATTATATCATCCACATATACCTCAACAATTGTTAAATTATCTTTATCTATTTGTACATAAAGATTGCTATCAACAGTACCTTTCTTGAACCCTTGTTGACGTAGATATCCATCAAGACGAGCATACCATGCTCTGGGAGTCTGCTTGTAAACTTCTTCTTCTAATTCTCCATTTGGAAATGTTGACTTAACATCCATTTGGTAGACTTTGATTTTTCTTGAACATGCATAGGCGAGAAACATTCGGATGGCTTCCATTCTAGCAACTGGTGCAAATGTTTCATCGAAATCAATTCCTTCCACTTGTGCATAGCCTTTGCAAACCAATCTTGCTTTGTTTCTGGTAACCTGCCCATCTTCATTCAATTTGTTCCTAAACACCCATTTAGTCCCAATGACATTTTTATCTTTTGGTTGTGGAACTAATTCTCAGGTGTTATTCTTCTCAATTTGATCCAATTCTTCATTCATAGCTGCTACCCAATGTTCATTTTGGCTGGCTTCCTCAAAACTACTAGGCTCAAAGGTTGCTAGAAAAGCAACGTGAGCTTGTTATGAAGAACGAAGCTGTCGACCTTCATTTATGTCACCAATGATTTGATTTGATGGATGGTTCTTTTGAATCCACTCTTTTGTTCTCCGTGGAGGAGCTTCTTGTTGTTGTTCTGGTATATCTTGATGATCATTGTTTACTTCTTCCTCGTTGATAGTTGCTTCTTGTTCTACAATTTTATCTGTGTCTTTTTCAGCCTCTGTCTCAAGTTTCAAAGATTCTAGATTCTCATCATTACTAGCTAGAACACCATATTTGTCAAATGTAACATTTATTCTCTCCACTATCTGTTTTCGTCTTAGATTATAGAATTTATAGGCCTTTCTTTTGCGTGAGTAACCAACAAATATAACTTCATCAACATGTGATTCAAACTTACCCAAATTTTTATATAGCATTTGCTTCTGAAGATTCTGAAATATTTTACATTAGCTGGTTTTCTTTTCCATAATTCATATGGAGTCTTGTTGCAATTATTTCTAAGAATATTTCGGTTGATAATGAAGACTGCCGTATCAATTGCTTGAACCCAAAATTTTTCATCCAATTTTGAGTCATTCAATATTGTTCTACCCATTTCCTGTACAGTTCTATTCTTTCTTTCAGCAACTCCATTTTGTTGAGGTGTTCATGCTATTGAAAATTGCCTTTTTATTCCATTTTCGTCACAGTATTGCTGAAATAATTTGGAAGTGAATTCTCCACCATTATCTGATCTTAAACACTTTATTTTCAAATCAGTTTCATTTTCAACCAACTCCTTGTAGATCTTAAAGCACTCAAATGCTTTAGATTTTTTCTTTAGGAAATTGACGGCTGTCATCCTGGTATAGTCATCTATCATCAACATGAAATATAATTCTTCGTCTAAGCCTTTTGTTCTCACAGGACCACATAGATCAGTATGTATCAATTCCAATGGATGTGATGAAAAGTGTTCTTTTGTTTTAAATTGGACTTTTGTCTGCTTGCCATGCCGACATGCCTCACATAGTGTGTTGGAAGGTTTTGATATTTTTGGAATTTCTCGTACTGCTTCCTTTTTGCTTATCCTGACAAGATTGTCAAAGTTTATGTGACCCATTCATTTGTGCCATAACCAACTTTCATCTTCTTTAGCTAGTATACATGCTTTAGTTGCTTCATCCAGAACATATATGTCGTTTGGAGCTCGACTTGCTGTAGCCACAATTTTACCATACCTGCCTTTCCTGATTTCACATTTTGTGGAGTTGAATACCATTGTGTGTCCTTGATCACACATTTGTCCAACACTGAGCAGATTGTGATTCATGTTTTTGACCAATAGAACATTCTTGGCTATAACATCTTTGCTTCCGAGAGTGACGGTACCTGATCCTATAACATTTGAAGATCCATCATTTCCAAAGGATATGGTTCCATCCTTCTTCTCTTTCAAAGATACAAATTTCCTTCTATCTCCAGTCATATGCGTTGAGCAACCGCTGTCAACATACCACACATCTTTCTTTTTTTGAGCCTTGAGAGCGAGAGCACAATTATCATTCTTCTTCTTCTTCCATGTTCATTCATTTTGTGGCTTCGAAGATTCTTCTGGAGGATTTTCAAGTCTGCAGTCTTTGGCTATGTGTCCAAAGTTCTGACATTTGTAACATTCCATATTATTTCTTAAATTTTCAAATCTATTGATCTTTCGTTGAGCCCTGGGAGGTTCATATTTGAATAATCTCTTGGAATTGTATTGGTTCATAGGGTACGTGCGACATTCTACAGCTTTATGACCAAATTTTCCACATGAATAACAATAGCCATGAAAAATATTTTGGTACCTAGATGAAAATCTTCGTCGAGGAATTGTCTTCCAAGGATGTGCTTGCGAATCTTGTCCAACAAAGTCTTCATGTATGTCAGATCTCATAGGTTCATTGTATTTTGTTGTAGAAGGTCCTGCTTCTTCTTCTTTGTAACCGAGGTCAGTTCTGTCGTTGTAATATCGTTGATTGTTGATGAGTTCTTCCAATTCCCTTGAGTTGTTGGCATAGTTTTGGACAGTTTTTCCCTTCTTCACTTCCTTACGCAGCGAGACTGTTTCTGCTTCTAATGCTTCCCTTTCTTGGTTGCTTTTTTCCAACTTCTTTTGAAGTAACTCTTCAATACATTTTTGTTCTTCAACCTCAATTTTGAGACCTTGAACTTGTTCTTCAAGAGTGTTGGAACGGATCTTCTCAGCATTGAGCTCTTTTATAAGCTTGATTGCCTCCTCATAAAATTCTTCTATGGTCAACCCTTCTTCTTCATTGTTTGATACTTCTTGTTTATTTTGCTTGGCCATAAACAATACTTTGTCATTGGCTTCTTCTTTGCTGTCACTTTCTTCATCATATGAGGAGATATCTTCTTTAGAGAGAAAGTTCCTTTTGGATCCTTTATTTTTTCCTTGCTTGTTGAATTTCTTAAAGCCTTTCTTTCCTTTTGAGTTTCCATCACTTTTGTTTGGACATTTTGCTACGAAATTCCCAACCTCACCACAACCGAAACATATCAATGGAAGTTTACCTTTGAATTTTCCCTTACCAGGTTTTAGTTTTCTTGTAAAGTAAGCATATTCTTCATCTGACAGACCTTCTCCATCATATCCCTTTTCTTCACACTTGCAGGTGCATGTCATTTCAATTGAAGGTTGTTTGTCCTTATTGGTTTTCTTAGATGCAACGAACGCAGTTTCTAGATTTGAAGTACCCTTTTCTTCATCAAGTCTCATTTCCTATGCTATAAGAACTCCATGTAATTCTTCCTTGCTGAGTTTGTCTAGATTTTCAATGTATTCTAAGACCGATACCTTTGGGTTGAATCTCCCTGGAAGAGTTCTAAGAATCTTTCGTATAATAGTCTTCTCGTCAACAGGCTCTCCCAATCCTTCCAGAGTATCGGTTATTTCATCAACGTATTGGAAGTATGCAGCAATGTTGCAATCTTCTTTCATTCTGAGTTGCTCAAATTTTGCTCTATAGATTTGAAGCTTTGCTTCTTTGACATTTGAGTCACCTGCATATATATTCTCAAGCTTGTCCCATACATTTTTGGCGGTTTTACAACCCAACACCTTATGATAAGCAAATTCAATAATTCCGCTGACAATAATATTCTTTTCTTTTGCATCATTTACCAAATTCTTCTTACCTTGTTCATCCACGGTCGATGTAAATCCATTTTAAACAGTGTCCCATACTTCGTAACCTTGCGCCAAGAGATAGACCTCCATTCTTCCTTTCCAGAGTGCATAATTATTTTCATTGAATAGAGGTACAACATTCTTGGTATGCTCCATGACCTCCTTCCAGATGTTAAACTGCTATTGAAGGAACCAAGCTCTGATACCAATTGTTGGAAATACTGAGAGGGGGGGTGAATCAGTATTCCTTTCAATTAGAGCATTAGTTAATCTTCAATTATTATCAGTGTTTGTACAATGATAGCAGTAAACAAGAGGAACAAAAATGCACACAACTTTTAAGGTGGAAACCCACTTCGGGACAAAAACCACCTAATGCTTTTGTAATAATTCTTTAATATTCAAATCCAATTGAAAGTAAAGCTCCAACTTCCTAGAATCTAGAAAAGCATTCTTCTCCAGCTCCCACCGGATGGACGCTCCAATGCCCGAGATTCTTCAGTAGTCAACTGAACGGATGCCCCAACACCCAATGAGCTACAACTCACCCTAGTAGCACCCTACCACCCTGTAGAAGAATAAAATAAGAATGGACTCCTGTACCAGGGAAAATGGTCCACTTTACAATGATATAGAATGATGTATAAGAAGAAGATATACTAGACCATAACCCCAACTTTAACACAACCACCTAATGATGATACTAGACCTACCAACACTGCCTCTTCAAGACTGTGCACTATCTGTCACTTTTTACGGTATTCCCCCTCAAAGGTCTCTTCAAGTTGGAGGCTCACTAATCTTCTCAATATCCTGGAACAGATGCTACAAAATCATAGGGCAACAACGTTTCACCATGTGCGCAGAAAAGAAAACACCATTACAGATCTCCTAGCCAACAAAGTCGTGGAAATCCACACAATGTTGCATTACTCTAACTTCTCTCACTGTTATCCCTCTTATCACTGTTATCACTTCTCTCACTGTTATCACTGGATCTCCTAGCCAACAAAGACATGACGCATGTTATCAATGTTTGTTGTTTTCCCCTTTTGGACTCCTTCCCCATTCATATAATCCCATACATTCAAAATATTTTTCCCTGTAGACCAAAATCCAAAATCGTTTACAAAACCATCTCTTACAAACCCTTCAAAAGACAAAATATGATGAAGTGGGACCCATTTTACCCACCACGCTTCCCTTTTCATTTAATTTTCTATTGAAAATAATTTAAATTACCCTTCCACCTTTAGACTTTCATTTCTTTTCATTCCTAGATCGTTGAATTTACCGCATCGCATCGCATTGGCTTTACATTTGTGAGCATCCGCAACATAGTTATTTTAATTGTGATGAGGTAAGTCAGGCTCCACCTCAGTAGTTCTGCCCCCACTTTTCAACCATTGCAACACTCTAATATACCATGATATCACATAAATTCCATAACACTTACCACTTTAAACCTTCTGCCAATTCATAAAACTCTGACATATGCCAGTGGGTACCTCTTCCCCGCACATCGTAAATTATAAAAGTTAACCCCCCTAGCTTATAACTAAAAGCTAAAAGCTATGATCTACGCTACAGTCTAGTCACTAAAAGCTAAAAGCTATGATCTACGCTACATTCTAGTCCCACTTGTTCCATGCCACGTCACTCATCCCCTCCCCCGCACGTCACATTTCATCGTGTTTAAACTTTACATCCCTGTGCGCCACACTTCGTCGTGTTTAAACTTTACATCCCCCATGCTTATAACTCAATGCTAAGAGTTGCGATATGCGATGTTTTCCGATCCCACTGACCCTCCACGTCACTGATCATCCACGTCACCTCCCCTTCGCACCACAACGCTAATCGTATTCTTTTTAAACTAAAATGTAAAGTTTGTGAAGTGTGCAGATGTGATGCGCTTCAGAATTGATATTTAAAAAGTCTCAAGTCCGATATATCAATTTTTCACACTATTTTGTTTATAAAAATGTTTTAACACAACAAGAGGATTTAGGGTAATAAAACAACAGAAAGGTTGAGTCAGGAAGCCAGAAGCATGTAGCACTCCGTTCAACAGCAGATCTGCCCGCACATATCTCAATTGAGGTCCACGTCATAAACTACCCCAATACATCAACACATTAGCAACAACGCAACACAGGAACAAATGATCGACTGTTTTGTGTTTTAGAGAGGGAATTTATTCTTTTGATGATGGATAGTGCCATTCAAGCAACCTAACTACTTTTGATGTAATTATGCACTCCTTCAGTTAGTAGTTGTAATAAATATAACTAGAGTCCTATTAGGAGATTAAATCTTAATGGATAGGTGTCTTTTTATAGATGTGTCAGTTATGATTAGATGTCAGCTTGAAGGTTCAATGATCCAGAATCCTATGTAATGTAAAGAAAGTCTATTTATAGATAGAAAATCAAATATCAAAAGGGGTTGGAGAATATTGTACCAAACCACTACTCTGTTTCAGTTCCAGTAATATATAGTAATATTTGCTTCTTTACCCGAGATTCGAAGGAGGTGTTTAATGTGTTATATGTTTGAGATATTTCATGTTTAATACCTACAGTTAGTTTGATGTCTAATTACTCAGAACTCATGGTAACATGCTCTGACTTCCTTTAGAGGTTAAACTCTTGTTTTCTTCCTATGTTGTGTGTGTACTATCATTTCATTGAAGCCTCCATTGCCTCAGTTCCCATAAGAAGAAATACTTTCATTGAGTTTATTGATATTGACCCTATAGCCCAATGGTAGCAAGTCTTTACATTTTCAACCAGTAATCAATCAAATAAAGTTATAGTTATACAGTTAGCCATCTAAATTTCCACTGAAAATCATAAATTACCTTGAGAGTGCCCTCTCAAAATGAAGAGGCTAATCTTCATTCAAAAGTGGTTTGAAAGAGTTGCATTAGGTTGATTGATGAGCAACCTATTAGAATCAATTTTGTGATAACAACATGCACATGTGAAACCAGCTCCTTCCATGCACTGACTGACTAATTCTTGCACCGCTAGCTCTAATATGGTGCAAAACCTCCTCTCTGCAATCATTTACATGAGCTTCTTGATGCACCTCATCTTCTGCCACACCCTGAAGCACATGCCACTCCATGAGAACTGTCGCAACCTGAACTTGCGAATGTGTCAAAATATCACACAACATTTGTGCTTGTTCCACAGGTCTTCAAAACACGAGGTCCCTCCTCTTTGTGTCATCCTCATGCTGCTCCTATTGGCCTCCAGATCCCTTTTCCCCCCCCTAGCCATTATGTTGTTGACTCAGTCTCTCCGTGTGCTCCACCAGCTGCATGCCCTCCCTCCTACACGTCTCCATAATGGTGCTAGGCCGATGGGAACCCACCCTGTTGCGCACTCCCCGCGACACCCCCCTTGGCTAAGCACCCTACTCTGGAATTCCTCGCCTTTACAGATCCTCCCTGCTGCGCGCATTCAGCAGCAGGATCCCCCGCTGCGTGCCCCCCACCTGCGCACCTCCCTGCTTCATAGTTCTGAGTTGTGCACTTCCATGGTTTGCTTCTCTGTTGAGCGCTCCCCTGAAGAGAAATTCACTGTTCGTGGTCTGATCCCCACCTCTTTGTTTCTTCACCCCCCCATGGATCTGCGTCAGCGCCAAAATACCATCAGGGGCAACTAAAGAGGCACATTCTCGGGTCACTATCAGCGAGGTTAAGACAATTGTTTTGAATCCTTTGAGGACTCCTCTTCTAGTAGCCATGACAGGGAGGAACCACAGCACCCTAAGCGCACCCAGGAGGAGGTTTCCCTAGCTCAGGAGACTTTGAGGGGCAGAAGGGGACCTAGGAAATCCACCATCGCGCACCTGGAGCAATCCACTCCTCACAAAACTGAGCCTCACCCGGTTTAGGAGGCCATGGGGGAGGTTACTAATGAGTGGATCATGGACTCGGAGGGTGCTTGGACGCGTGTACCGGATGCTGAGTACCCGATTTCTCCCATTATCTGCGCAACTGCTACAAAGCCTCCATGCTTGCTACTGTTGAGGAGGAGGCCATAACGCAGGCGTACGGATGCCACATCGAGGAGGAGCTTGTCACCGAGGATGATGAATGAACACCATGACTGCACAGTAGCTCGACTCTTTTATGTTTTCTGTTATTTTAGGGCATACTATAGATCTTTTGATTTTTCATGTTTCAAGGCACACCTTGTAATTTTTGACTCTGTTATGCTATTAAAGGGTTGGTTTCCTCCCAGGAGACAGCCCCATACCTGTGCTACTCTGAAAGCATCGAAGGAGGGGATTGGATAAGCACAACTTACCATCCCAGCCCGTCGCCTATGTAAAGTTTCTCTTTGAATTAATATAGTTTAACCTAACTTACTAAAAACAAAAATCTAAGGGTTCATATTCCTAGGGTATAATATTATTCATAAGGTTTTTAATATTAATCCTAGGGTTTAATACAAATTCCTTGGGTTTATAATCATGGTCAACCATGTGCAACCATGATCCATCGTCACATTATGACAAAGATTGTTATTTTTACTGAATAAAAAATGGCTTACATTTCCAATTGTTCTGGAGGCCTCCATACTCATGCTTACAACTTACACTTAGTACCAGGTGTTTCATAATTTATACTTTAAATTTCTCACTTTTTTGTAATGGGATATGGCTTACATGTTCTTCCTTACCACTTACACTCAATACGAGGTGTTTGATAGTTTACATTTTAAATTCCTCATTTATCAACGATTAGTATAGTGGCATCCATGTTCATGCTTTCCACTTGGTACTGGGCATTTCATGATTTGTGTTTTAAAGGTGTTTTTTTTTTTAATAAACTAGAACAACCACACTATATAATGTGATTGTGCTAGTATGTAATATTATTAGAGTTTTTTCATTTCAAATGAGTAAGGCTAAAACTCAAAAATCAGTTATTCCATTAAATGTAATATTCCTAAATTAGCTTACAACTAATGGGAATATTAAAGTTTTTTTTTGTCACTTAAATAGGTGAATAAATGGGTAGGGAGACCCATAAATGTTTTTATGAAGAATAAAACCACTTCTCATGTGAAAGTGGATCATCTTTTCAGCTTAATAAAGCACCCTAAGGTGTGAACAGGGGCTAAAACTTGTGGACTGGGTCAACTTTGACCAAATCAATAGCGCTGTCATGGAGGAGTGGACATTAATGGAGGGACAACACAGTTTTAGATGGAGACACATTGCAAGGAAGTAGTGTCATTAATGGATGGGGCTTAGGGTTTGGAAGTTCATATCTAATAAAATGAAGAGGATCAAAGCCATATTATTCATCTTGATGCATTTGATATTTTGATATATGGTTTGTCTAGACATATCGCTTTCTTCAGTTGTTTAACTAAGATTACATGTGTTGTTTAGCATAGGGTGTTCCTGATCGAGAATACCACCTCTTCCATTGAGAATCTCTTAGAGGAGTTTGCACTATACTTCCACAATCAAGTATTTGTCCAACCTTCAGACTCATGTACAATGAAAATCTGTGTAGAGTTGGGTTGTGTTGCAGGGGTGTAGCAGTGGAGGAGAGAAATCTCTAATTTCTGAGCTTATTTTCTAGTGAGGGGACCAGTCCTTCACCTATTGATTTGATTGGGTGTTGCTGCAGCTGATAGATCATTCCTTAAGCTCCCTATCAACAGTCATTCACAAGGAGTGCGTAATTCAGGCAGCAGAAATGCAGTGGGTAACTCAAAAAAGGCCGAAAATCCAAACTTAAAATTTGGTTAAACCATTCTGGGTTTTTTTGGGTTTTTTGAGTAGAATCTATTAGGGTCCCATGATTTGGCAGATTGGCAAGCCAACTTACAAGGTAACATCAAACCAACTTTGGAGCCCAAAGACCTAGCCTTCCTGGACTCAGAGAGGGCTCTCTCTATTTGTGCAAAGGATGTAAACTTGTTTGCTTTCTATGTTTCTGATTTTAGGCTAGTTGTTTAAGTATGTTTTGGATTGTTTTAGGTTTTTGAGGGAAGAACCGATAAAAGGATAAATAGATAACAAGATATCAGATCAACTGGGCTATGGGGTCAATAAGATCGAGACTGCCTCAAAGGGTGGAGTAGGTATATTGCAGGGCCGATTTGGTCGAGGTAAAAATGTATTCTTTTAGGTGGAATGAAATAGGATGGACACTAAGTTTGTGAAAGACAAAGAGATTTTAAACATAAATATTTAATCAACAAGCATTCATAAGTTAGGGCTAAACATTGGTCTCTATGAACGAAACTTAAACTAATAAATGCATAAAATAGACAATACAGTGATGCATAGAAGTATAAGACCCTCCAACTTTGGGAAATCACCTTCAGATTTTTGGGAAAACAAATAAGACGGAAAAACAACTCAATTTACGAAGAGGGAACTCCTAAACATCATATTTTGAGTTATTGGGAACTTTGAAAATAGAATTCAAAGTTTTAGGAAAAGGGCAAGATCGAAACAAGACCTCCTTGGTTCAACTAAGACAATTAATAAATCAAAGAGAGTTTTTAGAGATTGAGCTTTGACTAGCCATGAGTAAGCAGGGCATACCATGAATCATACTTAGCATGCATAACAACCATAAATGAAACAAGCAACAAGTTCTTCAGTCATCAAAGAGCAGCTAAGAATTCTTTGATATGACTAAGAAGGAAGAAAGACATAGAAGTTGTAATAAAATCAGGAAACTTGAGGTGCCTCCATGGGCATGTCTCAAATATATTCTTTACTGACCCACAGCAGGCAATAAACATGGAAACATGTATGATAAAATGAGGAAAACATACAGATAGGAACACTATACCATTTACCAAGCCAAGGAATCCAACAAACAATCCTCTCCCACCATCCAAGACAAACAAGAAATCATCCACATCATGAGACAAACTGTTTATTCAAAGCTTGTAATATCATTTATTGCTCTATATCATCAAGTTCAGCCTCTGTTTACAATGAAATCCCTTGGAATATATAGGCCAAAGAGAAGGAAAACCTCCTAGAGCAACTAACAAGCCCATTGGCCTAATACAAATATCTGATTTTGTCCTTGAGGCTTTGCAAAGCCCAAGGCACAAAATATCTTCTAAATATCTTAAAAATGCTAAAAATGGAAATATATTTGAATTTTCACAACTGACAATGGCTAAAAATGGCCTAGCGCACATTTGGATAAGCCACTTTAGAAAACTGTTTTTTTCACAAAATGCTACAGGAACGTAGCAGCAAAAAATTCCCTGTTTTGCAGACACCTTTTGAGGGACCTCCCGATGTCGAAACGAGGCTCGTGACAGCTCGTTGGAAAACCCTGGATGTATAGTTTATGAAAATATTTTCTTTTCTCCAAAATGATCACTGGAAATATGTGAAAAATTGACCTAAGTGGAAAATACCAAAAATTAGCCCTTTGCTGATATGAGAGGCAGAAAGTCAAAAAATCATTGTTTTTCGACTCTTTGGGGGATCAAAACCCATCCTTTGGATCTGAAATTTTCTGAGTAGATGCCCTTAAATCTAATGTATCCAATGATACCACTTTCAACCTCTGAGGATGCTCCAAACAAAAATGGCAATGCCCATGAATTTCTGCAAATAGGCCCAAAAATGTCAAAAAACAAAAACTTGTCGAAATTTGCCCAATTTTGGCGAGCAAGCCCTTCATGGGTTTTTAGAAACATGTAGAGAAGCGGAGGCCAATATTTCAAGCTTATATGTGCCTTTTTCCACTTTTTCTACCGGGCACCTCTTTCGGGCCGCCTTGAGCTTTTCTTGTGTAACCTTCAATTTCTTTCAGACGAATTGATTTAGCTTTTTGTAGTGCCCGGTCATTTTCTTTTGCAGGCTCAAGTCTCTGTTGGCTCTTTCTAAGTTATCCTCCAAATGTTTATTTGCCCTTTTAAGCCATGCTTCTCTATTATTTTCTATTTCTTGGGCGAGTAAAGAAGTAAGAGGAAAAGATCGAACAAGGGCCGCCTCTTCTTCTTTCTTTTTCTCCAAAGCTCTCTTGAGACCCATAGTCCTAGACCTCTTTCTCCTTGGCTGCTCTTCCTCTTCAGTATCATTGAATTCACCCATAAGCTCTTCAAGCTTGGTTTGTGCCTTGGATACCTCCCTTTGATATTTGAAAGCCCAGGCCTCAAATATTGCCATTTGACCACTCATTTGTTTTTTTTTGCATCTATAGGACATGGATGAAGTCTTTTGAGCTTTCTAGATCAGTTTGTAGATCATGAATTTGGTCTTCTCTGTTTAATAAGAGAGCCTCAAGGATTCTAGCTTCATTGTCACTATCATCACTGTTTATATGTATTATATCAAACTCCCTTTCCTTCTCATGACTAATTTCCTCCTTCTCTTTCCCCTTGCCTTGGATATACTTCTTGGTCTTCCTCTTCTTTGGTAATTCAACTATGCTCTTTTTAGGAAGTTTTCCTCAGCTTCTTAGTGCTCTTGTGACATTTCTAGCCACTGCTGGAGTGGTATTTTTCTTTGCTAACCTAGTGTTTCTAGGCTTCGTCACTTTTAGAGGAAGAGTCATGGCCCCTTGCCTAGGAGAGGCAGCTAGCACATGATCTTGACTGTGTGGAGGAGAAGAAGGAGGAATTTTATCTATTTTCACTTGCTCAACTTGGTCTTTAACCTTATTGCTTCCATCATCATCTTTGTCACTGTTTTCCTCCTTTTGAAGATTTCCTTGTTTGTCTTTATCATTTCTATGCTCATGGTCACTGATTTGGCCCTTTTGCTCTATGTTGCCCTCTTTGGAATGCTCATTGTTTGGTGCTTGATTGTCACCATCATTGCCTGCTTGAGGGATTTCTTCTTTTTCATCATAAGTGTCTTGGCTGCCACCTTTTATGTCTCCTTGAGGGATACCTTGTTATTTTCTGTCTCTGCTTTCTTCATGACTGTAGTGCTTTGTACCCTCACTATTTTGCGCCTCATTACCATCATGCTCACTACTGTGTGGGCTGCCAACATGTTCCTCTTCATGACTATTGTGCTCTACATCAATTTTTTCCAGCTCTTCATCATTGCCTTCTTATGCTCACTATCATGCTTAGATTCTTCATTTTGTCCTTCCTCATCACTGGTTTGCCTCCTCTCACTTTGCCTTTCTTCACTACTAGTTTGCCTTTTCTCTTCTTCACTTTCAATCATAGGATATCTTTGTGCTCTAGGAGTGGATTTAATAGAAGAAGGAGAAACATGATGAGTGAATGGTGAGGAAGGCGCATGATATGAAGATGCAATGGAAAAATCGGGATGGGAGATGAAAGAGTCCCAAGAAACTCCCTTTTTCTCAAGTTGATGGAGGATGATGATCTTGATAAGGGAATGATGAAATAGACAAGCTTGTTGTTGAGCGGAGGGATTATTTTAGATAGTAGAAGCCATCTTTTCAATGCTTCTATAGAGGAAAAAAGGTAGGTTTAGCAATTGAGTTCTTGTGAAGTGCATGAGAAGCCTGATATGATAAGCATAAACCCAGGAAAACCTCCCTTCACATGTGAAATACTTCATGATGATTATCATGAGAGGAGCATAGCTGGTCAACAAGTGGGAAAAAGGGAAAATAGCTGGGAAAGCATCTCGATGTTTTGGTTTTAAGAAGGGTTTGTAGTGTTTCAGGTATAGGTATGTTTGCTTGAACCATTTTTCTCCGATATATGGAATTTTGGTAGCTTTGAAGACAGCTCTAGGAGAGAGCTTGAAATCTAAACCTGCTAGATGAACATGTTTCCCTTGCAGCCTTAAAGCAAACAAATGTGTCAAAGGAAGATGACTTCTTACTTCTTGAACCTTTTGGAAAAATTCCAAGCATCCTATTTCATGAAAATTAAAGAGCACTAAAAGAGATTCATTCACTTCCTGAGTTGAAAAAGGCTCATACCTATTGTGATAACCACTCCTGCTATCTTTCTTTGGAGGCAATTCTGCTTCTGATATTCTTCACTGACTACCAAGGCAAACTTGTTTAGATGATTTCAGAAAAAGGCCCTTAATCAAAACACTTTTTACTCTTTGAAAAACTAAGTCTGTCCTTAGTTAGCCAACAAGTTTGTTTAAATGAAACTAGCTCTCTTTGACTTTTGACAATATGAACTCCTCTCCCTCAATTCACTATTTTCTGTGTTTATTTGAAGCAAGAAAGAGGTTTCTTTGAAATCACTGTTCCTTTTGATATCACTGTTTTAAGGGACTGACTTGGAACAAAGAATGCACTCTTAGAAAAACATTGTGTTCTCCCTTGGAATAAACTGTCCTTCTTTGATGATTATTGTTTCTCTAAAACATAAGGCAGTCTCCTTGTCACTGAGTAATAAGCCTTCAAAACAACTCTATCTCCTCTTAATGATCACTGTTTTTCTTTGAGTTTAGCAAACAAGTATCAGTTGAATGAAAACAATTTCACCTCTTCAATATTTCTGTTTGAGCAAAGAGGTCTTTGACAAGGTATGTTTGTGAATTTTGGAGACAAATCTCTTTTGATTTTGACACAAAGTTTCTTCCCCTTCAATCACTGTTTTTATCCTTTGCAACCCACAGCAGGAAAAACTCTTTTAATTTGAAAAAGCCCTATCTTATAAAAACTCTGCCTTTCTCTTAGGACTGTGTGTATTTTTAGCTATTTCACAGCACAAAAACTCTTTCAAATTTGCACATTAACCCTCCTTCTTTAACCATTGTTTATCTTTGAAATTTGTAATCAAGTCCTCCCTTGAACTAAAACATAGCTAGTAGACAAGAAATACCTTTGATAAACGAGTTTTTTGTTTTCCCTTTGAGTATTTATTGAATGGGAAAGGAAGCACATTGAAACTGCTTGATGGGCAGGCGTTGAAAGGAGAACGTGCCGTGCATATGGCCTGTCGGGTCGGCCTTGGGCGCCGAGCACAGACGCGCTGCATAGTGCTACCGGCGCGCCGCGCTCTTTATAAAAATACACTGAACCTTCTTACAGGCGCACCGCGCTAACCTTGAACTTGAAAATTTCTTCAAAATCGCTCAGAACCCACTTCTTGCTTTGGGCATGATGCTAGTGCGTTTGGTTCATGCCTTTTATATTCATAAGGCTTTGTTAAAAGAAAAACAAAATCCTCTTCCCTCTTTCAAAATTTGAAAACTTTTTAACATCAGCACTTTGTGTTTTTGAAAATGAGACTTGAGTTTATGTCAAGGTTTTTCTAACTTTTTTCCTTTTTAAAACTGTGCCTTTCCATAATATTCCTATGGAGGCCTTTTTAACTTAAAAATAGTGCTGTAAGTTATTAAAAAAAAACTACTTTGCAGCCTCTATTTTACTGCCCCTTCAGACCTATCATGAGGCCATCTTATTTTCCTACTGATGAGGGTCATGATTTATCTTCTGCTTGTCATTTGGAGTATCTTCAAACAATGATGGGCCCTCTACTTATTTGTGAAGGAGGCCTATGTTTGATAAACTACCTAGGTCTCCCAAACTCTGTCTTTCATCATTTAATAGATGAGCCTTTTGACTGTCAGTGAAAATAGGGCTTCATCACATCTTTTAACCCTTTGGATGAGCTGTGTCATGGTGCAAATATTTGGAGTGGTGATCCCCTACCATTTTGTGAAGGATGGCCTATAAACAGTGAAATTTTTCCCCTATTACAATGTGCCCTCTATCCTTTGACTGATCTGAAAAGATGGCTTTTGCCTTTCATTCATAACCTGGAGGGAGTTTAGCTTTGATAAGACATAATGAACTTGTCCAAAAGCAAGACTACCCTTTTCTCATAAGTCATCAAGGTGGACTGTCTTTTATACCATTTTGCAGATAAGACTAGAACCCGAGCTTTAGGTATGTCAATTTCACCATTCATAAGAGGCTTGTTTAGTCAAAATTGCAACCTGCGATTTATCTTTTGAAGGAGGTTTGCCATTATACAGGATCAGAGCCCTCTAACACCAGCATGCTATCTTTTTTCTTGTGATATGAAATAGGTTTTTTCACCTATGAACTCTTATTGAATCACTACTGATTTTCACACCTATCTTTTTAAATAGAAAACTTACTCAAACACAATTTAAAACTCTACTAATGCACCTACTGTTCATCTTTGGAGGAGGTGTCTCATACTAGTCTCTGAAATCACTTAAGAACATGTTGGCCCTTTGCTTTTCTGTGAAGGAGGCCACAACATGTCTTCTTAACCCTCTGCTTTTCATGAAGGAGGTTATCATCAATGTTTTGAAACATCTACTTTTTGAAGGAGGTTCCACCATACACATGACATTTCATCCATTTCAAACCTGTGTTATTTCTCTGCAATATGTGTCTCTGCTTGAAGAATACCAATAGGGAACAAAGTAGAGTCTTCCTTTGATTGTGTTTTCAGGAGTATCTTGAAATTGTCCTTTGACTAATGTTCACATCCCAAGCTTGAGGTAGCATAAGAAGCAGTTGTCTTCTTATGTTCTATATGATGATGCCTTTTGAAAAGTTTATGCAATACTAATTTTTGGAGGAGATGCTGAAACACTGCTGATCAGCATAATATCAGTCTTTTTCATTCATGTGACTTGGAGGCAGCTCTCTGTTCTGAACTTGTCCCTTTGTTTTCTTGCACATTGATCATCATTACAATTATACCCTTGCAGAGATGTAAAAACATATGACTTTGAACCTTGGAGAGCTCATTTGGTATTTCAAGGGGATTGCGCCTGAGCAAAGCATACTTCATCAGGTAACATGATATTTTCCTGATTTGGATCTTTGTGAACTTCTTCCGACATGAGACAAAGTGACCTTTTAGTGGTGTGCGACCTGTTGTGGTTCTTGTGTTTTGGCCAGATTGGCAAGACCAAAATACAAGACAACATCAAACCACTTTGGGATCCTAGGATCTAGCCCTCCTAGATCCAGAGAGGGATCTCTCTATAAATGTAAGGAATGACATATCTTTAAGGCTCAAATTTAGGTATTAGGCTAGTTATGAAGCACAAAGGTTTTGATTTGTTTGTTTGGTTGGAGATCATTAACTGAGAAGGTTATGGAAGCGAAGAAGGAACTAAATAGAAGGATGTTTCATCATGGAAAGATAGGTCAATAAAGTGCCAATCCATTAGGTTATGGAGTCATAAAAGTGTTTGCTTGCATAAAAACTATCCAAGGGTTTCCATAGGGCAAGTCATATGTACCAATGAATTTTTTAGATAGGTGGTGGAATGGAACATTTAAGAGTGGGTGAAAGAAAGAGACCAAAGTGCAGCCTAAGATCAGGTAAGGAATTTGAACCTATCCTAATTTTGACATATTTCAAAGGAAACTCTCATTAAAGATACAAAGGGTAGCTTAAGATCAGGTCAGATGTCATGTAAATCCAAGCCTGCTTTTAGCATACTCTTAAGGAAGACAATCCAGCAGTCCTCATAACCACTTTCAGATAGTAGAAAACATTTAAGATTAAACACAGAGCAAGGCCTAAGATCAGAGAAAGACTTTTAACCTTCACTGCTTTTGACACTCACTCAAAGGGATCTTAGAAAGGCTAACTATTGGAAAAGGAACCTAGTGAGATAGGGCTAACTCTAAATCTCCCATTTTCCCAATTCTTTCAGCTAGAACCAAACAAGAACATCTAAGAAACAAACTCTGAATTCATACATCAGTAAGCATGGACAATACCAACTTCTATACTGGTTAAATTATGTCGAATTTGTTCTTAGATACGCGATCAGAGGAAAAAATAAAGATAAAGATTTGATAGTGAGATTTAGGGTACTTCCAGCAGTATGTCCTAATCTATGCTTGTTGTTCTTTATCAGAGAATAATGGACAGTATGATAAAACATGAAAGGAGACAATTACAATAAGGAAACATCACCAATAATATAGACCAGGATCCTGTGAATCTGCTTGTTCAATTGATGTGCAAAACCAGTCACATACTTTGAGCCCAGTGGCTTTTTATAGTCCAAACTTTCCTTCCCAGCCTATTATAATACAAACTACTCAGCTACTTCCCTCAATAATAGTTCTAACAATCAATAAAATCCCAACCCCCAACAACAAATTTTCAGTGAATACTTATAGGTGAATGAGGAGGTGAATTAACAAAAGATATTGTTGGCCCAATTAAATGAATAATTTAGTGCTTCTCGGCCTCTGGGAGGCTTGATGGAGAAGGAATGACATTCTCCATACTTAATTAAATGGGCCTTCGCTTGTATCTGTACTCTGGCTGTTTTGTTTGACTTTCGGAAGACCTGGTAGGCTGGAAATTTACTTCTGAGCTTCATATATATCAATAATATCTCTAACTGCCTTGACTGTGACTTGTGTTAATGAAAATAGGACTGCAGGGAGCAGTATGGGTCGATGGAAAATAACTAGCCTCTCTGATTTGGCGCAAAGAGGCTTCTCTGCTGATCTATCCTTCATGTTTCAATGATTTGACTCTGATTGTACTTTAGGCACTGATACTCTCTGTTTAGTTGAGGCTCACCGCGTTTCTCTGTTTAACATTGATTCTCCGTTCTGATACACTTAAATCTTTTGCTGAAGGCTACACAGGTAGCATATGGCATTGGAGGGTTCGTGTAAGGGCCAATGAAACCCTGCTGGTTCCTTCTTTGCATGAAAAATGGCCGGTGAATCGTTATTCCCGGTCTTCGTTTCATTTTCAAAACAGTGGAAAAAACCGCATATCCTGCAAAAAACAAAGAAAATTTACAAAAAACCTGCGAAGCAGGTTCAGAGTCTGCTTTGGAAGTTTGGGCGGGAGTTTAAATCGGAGCCGTCAGATCAAAATGATCAACGACTGAGATTGATTGGTGAAATAATTTGGGAGGAGGTTGGGCAAAAAGTGCAATGGGGCGAAATTAAGTCCGAACCGTTAGATCAGGAAGATCTACGGTTGAGATTAAAAGCCGAAAAGACATTGCGGAGGAGAAAGGTGGTAAGGCAGAAAACCATAGTGTTTTTTGCAAAAGTTTTGGGCAGTAAGCAGTTTGCCCAGAAAAAATTTGATACGACACACTAAATGACGCATGTCCCTCGCAATACCGCTGGTTTTGGAAAATTTTTGGGGATTAACGTTTGGTCGCAAAAATTTTGCGAAACGCTCCATCAATCGTCGGATCGGAGGACCCAGATCCGACGGTGTAGATCGCACGCGACGGTAAAAGTTGCGGGTTAATGAAATCAGCGAGGGCCAGGGATGACGTATGATCTTTGCTGTGGAGCAGACGAGTTTATTGGGTTATCGGGTTTAACCCCGATCGTCGGATCATCTGAATGGACGATCAGGATTTAATTAAGGGGGCAGATGGATGAAAAGAGTAAAAGGTAGGGCGGAGGGTAAGGCAGAGAATGAATGACCCGATGACCGTTGATCAATACAGATCAATGGTCTAGATTAATCCAGATCAAAACATCGGGATAAATGAAAAATAGAGGAAAGTAAGGTTCGGAAAGAGTTTTGGAGCTCCTTAGTGCCCGATTGTAGGGCTTAAGGTCACGTGAGATGGAGGAGCTAAAGGGGGAAAACCCTCGGGGGCTTAAAACTCATATAGTGTAAAATGCCTTTTTTAAAGGCCAAAATAGTGTTTTTTAAGCCAAATGAGGGGTTCTGGTAGGTGAAAGGGATTATTTTTAAACGAAGTAAAGGGAAAGACATGGTTTAAAAAAGGGTTTAGGGTGATTTTAAAGGTTAGATGAAGGATTATGGAGGAATTTCATGGAGGAAATAAGGAGGAAAATGGGGTTTATTCATGAGTACAGGAGGAGTGAAACTGATGGAAAATGGGGTTTTAAGCAGTATTTCTTCTGGCAAACAGCAGGTTCTTTAGGATAAAGAGGGAAACAACAGTGAAGATTCCTTGAAGGATAGAAGACACATGGAGGCTTCAAGAATGAGATATTTGCAAAGGAAATGTTTCTCTTGAAGGCTCAGAAACATATTTAGCCACCTGTTTGCTATGCCAAAAATTTATAGGTGGCTAACATGACCTATGGATGGAAAAAGACTTGTTTTGCAGAACAGGAAGACAATCTATGGCAGGTTGGTACTAGACAAAGGCTTTTGACTCAGGATATCTTAGCCAAGGAAAAACTCCCTAAACACCACTATCTAACTTAGGAATAATTCTTGACATATTCTTGAGTGCTTTCTTTGGTATGATTAGATTTTCAAATGAAAAGATGACTAGGGATAGGGTTGTAGACATTTGTCAACAGTTGGATGGTAAATGGCTTGAGAAACAAGGGTAAATGATGGAAAATTATTTACAGCTATGACAGCTATAGACATGGTTACTTTGCTAAAACCAGACAGGACTTGTCAACTGGGATTTATTCTCATCATAGACTGACAGGAAGGGGTAGGAGGACAAAAAAAAATTTGGGGTGTTTTCCAGATGACAGATTTGACGGTTTTAAGATAAGCTTCTATAAAACTAAGCTGAGGAAACTAGTCATCAGCAATAGGTGAAAAATACTGATGACTAACAGTGGCTCCATTTGGGGAGGGCATCTCCTTTTCAGGAGGTGTCCTGAATTGCAAATCTCTGGCTTGTGAAGACTAGTGCCTTATCCATTGGCGCAAAATTGACAGCATAATTAGCATCAAAGTCATCTCTACCTACTCGACTATATTTCCTAACATTTTTTCTTCTTTTAGGTGCATTTGGACTAGCAACCCTTTGACATGATATTTTTGAAAAAAGAAAAACTATCTAATGCTACACTTATATCTTTCGATAGTTTAGATTAAACTGATGAACTCTTTTGTTTATGTATCTATACTACGATCGATTGTCAAGATTAATTTTTTTGATAAGATTTCATTCACTATTCTAAGCATGAAATTGAAAAATGATCAAATCAGGATTAGACGGTTTGATTTGTCATGCGTTCGTGGCATAAAAACAAGCTGCACACAAACATTATTTATGTACAAGATGAAACTTTAGAAAAATTAGGGCTAAGTTATACAAATTGTTTTTCATCCCTATTTTTCTCTTTGGTTTTGTTTTGAGTGTGTGGAACCAACATTATTTTCCTAATCTACTTTCTTTGACAAGTCAAGCTTACACAATTTGACTATCATTTCTCTCACTAACTTATCAACAATCAATTTAAAACATGATCAGTTATGATTAGGCTAGATAACTGAACAAGATATCTTTTGAGCACTAGTAGTGGCATTAGACTTGCGCACTTTCAGCATGACTGTTTTTTAGTATGGGGCTTTTCATGGTGTTTTCAAACTGCCCTCTTTTTCTATTTTTCTACTGTCTTTGTATTTTCTGTTTTTTGATTTATTTATTCAAGCAATGGTATGTACAATGATTGAAAGAATTTAAAACTAGAGCTCTTGAAAAAAGTAATGTTTTAGTGCCCTGCCTTTCATAGGACCTCCAAAAGTTTCAGTCCGATCAAATTCTTGCAGGAAAAAAGCATTGTTTTCGCTAACTGAACTGATAATGAAAGGCCCTTTCCATAAGTTTTCAAACTTACCATGCTTTCCTTTATCTTCTCTTCTGAAATCCCATTTTAACACTTTGTCCCCAATCTGAAAATCATTTTCCTTAGTCCTTCTGTCAAAAATCTGTTTCATCTTTTCTTACGCTAACTGAGTCCTTCGGTAAACTTCTTCTCTTATTTGTTGTAAATGGATAGTCTGATTTATCCTCCTTTGCATGTCATTTTCTTCTATTTAAACTTCTTGCAATAGATTCATTAATGGAAACCCTAAAGATGTTGGGAAAATGGCATCCATGCCATACACTAGTTGGTAGGGAGACATACCGATTGATTTTTTGGTGGTTAGTCTATCAGCCCATAGTGCATGCACTAGTTTTCCATGCCATGCTTTTTTATTTTGTTCAAGAAGCTTCTTAATAATGTTGACTAGGCTTTTGTTAGAGGACTCGGCTAAACCATTACCTTGAGGGTAATAAGCTGTGGAATGTCCTAATGCAATATGATATTTGTAACAAAAGTCAGCCATTCTTTTGGAGGAAAAGGCAGCAGCGTTATCGGTGATAATTTTCCTAGGACAACCGAATCTAGATAAAATGTTGGTTTCAAGGAATTTTATGATGACTAAATCGGTAGCATTCCTGGAGGGTATGGCTTCTATCCATTTGGTAAAGTAATCAGTGGCTGTAAGGATCCATTTGTGTTGAGCAGACGAAGAAGGGTGAATCTCCCCGATAAAATCTAAACCCCATTATTGGAAAGGTCCTTTAACTATGATGGGATGCAAGGGCAAGGGTAAAAGTTTTTTCTTGCCATCAAAAATTTGGCACTTATGGCAAGTCATAACTAGTTTGTAAGTGTCAGGGAACAAGGTGGGACAATAATAATAGGCTCTAAGAATATTTTTGGCTGTGGTTTTCCAGTAAAGATGACCTCCACATTCTCCTTCATGCATTTCGTGCATAATGTTTTCTGCATCATCCTCAAGCAAACAATTAAGCAGCATACCAGTGGGATTTTTCCAATACATAATTCTAAAATACAAAACTTTACGGATTTTTGTTTGAGGAATCTTGCTTTTGTCTTTGATAAGGTTGGGGGAGCATTAAGATAAAATAACACATAAAGAATATCAGCATACCAAGGTGAATTTAAAAACACTTCTTCAACATGAGGGGTTGCGCATTCTTCCTGTTCTTCTAAGGCATCAACAAAATTTATATCTAATGCTTAGAGGTTCGTTTCAGCCATTAGTCTTGCGAGTCCTTGTCCCTTAACAATTTTGGTGGGTCGGATTTCTAAGTCATATTCTAAGATGATAGCGATCCATTTTCCCTTTTTACCATCGGGATCTTGATTTAATATATCTTTGACGACAGTATGAGGAACGAAAGCAATGATATGAGAATGCAAGATATAAACTCGGAAATCTTTCAGTGCTTTTACCAATGCAAATGCCTATTTTTCCATTATATTATATTTTAAGGGAGCATCTCGTAGGGATTTACTAAAAAAGGCCATGGGTTGTTCTTGCCTTGCTACGTTCTTTTGTAATAATACTGTAGCTATCGTGTGTTCAGATGCAAATGAGAAAATGTAAAAATCTTTGGTGAAATCAGGACTTATCAGTACTGATGTTTCGGTGAGTGATTTTTTTTCCAATTCAAAAGATTTTTTGGCTTTTGTAGTCTATTTAACTCCAACTTCCTTTTTCAACATGTTTGTGATATTTCTCAAAAGTTTAGCAAGATTTGGGATGAATCTTCTTAAGAAATTAATTTTCCTGATGAAGGATTACAATTCTTTTATGTTTCTGGGGTGACTGATTTGCAGTATGCCTTCAATTCTTTTGGGGTCTATTTTTATTCCATCTTCAGAAATGATGTGACCTAGGATTTTTCCTTCTTCGAGACCGAAAAGTGTTTTCTTTGGATTCAGAGATAAACCATATTTTCTACATTTTTCGAAAACCTTTCTCAAGTGAACCAGATGCTCTTTATCTGATTTGGAATATACTGTGATGTCGTCAAGATATATGACTATGAAATAACCTATGTCTTCTGAGAAGGCTATGTCCATGGCTCTTTGGAATGTGGCACCGCCATTCATTAATCCAAAAGGCATTTTAACATACATGAAAGTGCCCCAAGGTGTGGTAAAAGAATTTTTGTGTTGATCAGTAGGAAAAACCAGCACTTGGTTGTAACTAGAAAAACCATCAAGTAATGAGATTCTTTTAGCACCCATCACCTTTTGAAGTATGTGGTCCATTTTGGTCAAAGGATAGTTGTCCTTTAAAGAGGCTATATTCAGGTTTCGGAAATCAATACAAAGTTTGATCTCACCGGTCTTTTTCCTTACTAACACTAGATTTGAAACCCACTCAGAGTACCTAAGGGACACTATTATCCCAGCATCATACATATTTTTTATTTCTTTCTCAACTAAAGGTAGTAATACTGGGTTTATTCTTCTCAACTTCTGTTTGAAAGACTTCTAGTTTTCTTTGAGGGGGATCTTGTGTTGAATGATGCTTGTGTCGTATGATTTCAAATCTTGGTATCCCCATGCGAACACATCTTTAAACTCTTTAAAAAAATCAATGTATTTATGTTTTATGTGAGGAGGGAGAGTTTTGGACAGTTTGATCATTTTTGGTTCTTCCGTGCTTCCTATGTCATATTCTTCTATGTCAACCTCGGTAGATTCCATTTTTGGTTTTTTGGCCACATCATTAAAATCAAACAATTCCTCTAAGGGTGCAACCCCTCTGGGTATGGTGTCATTTTCGCAGTGTAAGACTTCAAGCTCTCTTTGGTCTAAGTCCTCACATGTCTCGGCTTCATATGGATGATTAATCAAGTTTACATCTGTTAAAGAAGGTAAATCTGGCTCTTGGTCTTTATTTTTGTCAAGACTTCTTTCTTCATTTTATGAGTTTGTTTTAGTTACTTCGAACTCATTCCTAGATTGCAAAAAATCATCAATTTGTTCGTCATATTTGAATATTTTCCAATGGTCAATGTTGTCTAGTACTGTAGGACGATGTTTGACTTGGGTAATGTATTGTTAACTTAAACATGGTATTTGGCCATTGCTTGCGGCAAAGGCGAGCTCATTGGCTAGGCTATTTTGAGTCCTAGGAATATAAGTGAGTTTATATTTTTCAAAATTTGTAAGGATGTCTAATGCTGCATTCCTGTATTCTCTCAGTCTTGAGTTTTTTCCCGAGTATTCACCTTTTATTTTTCTAATTACAAGTTCTGAATCTCCCTGGGCTGATATTTTCTTAGCACCTAAGTCTTTAAGTATGTGCAGACCAAGGAGAAGGGCCTCATATTCCGCAATGTTATTGGTACATTGGAATTCTAATCTGAATGAATGACCTTCATTAGTATTATGTATCCAAATGCCAGCCCCCGAACCAGTTTTTCCGCAAGAACCATCAAAGCTTATACTCCAGAGAGTTTCTTTTTCATGCATGTTACTAAGCTGTTTTTCAAGTTCCTTAGAGCTTTGATAATTAGTTTCTTTATTTGGGGATGAGAAATGTTGTTCTGCTGGTTTGGAATCTTCTTCATTTTCTTTTATCTGCTCATTTATATCACTTTCATTGTATAGGATAAAAGAATCTAAATTGGAATGAATGGAATAAAATGGAGTGTTGTTTGGTCTATCTGGGTTGCTCACCATATATTTCATGTGAGCTTCTCGGTACAACCTCCTAGTCTGGTTAAAAACTAGGATGGTAGCAAATGACATGTCCATTTGGAGGCTACCTCGTATTTTGGCGGCCCATGATCTTGATAGTAGCATTCCATATTTGGGAGGAATATTAGCTACTACCACATCCATGACTAGGATTTTAGCCGGTATTTGTGTTAGAGTGAAACACAGGTTCTTTATTAGGCCTAAGAACCTGACCCTACTTGAATCGAATGAGTACAAGTCTTTGTAGGGTTTGGTTACCTCTAGTCCTAAACTCTCCATGAGTACTTTAGGCATGAGGTTATGGGAAGCGTCAGAATCTATCATAGCATCGTGTAATACCTTGTCTTGGATGTTTAAACTTATGTAAAATGGGGAAATAGTTCCCTCTTGGTATTCTCCTTCTATCTTGGGACCAACCAAAAGCTCGGGTTTGTCGTCTGTCAGATTTAAAGTATCTGCATCATTTTCTATGTTTAAAACTTTAAAAATCTAAGATCTATACCTGTCTATCGTTACTAGCTCAGTGAGGGGTATGGTTATCTTGATCTTGGTGACTTCTCCTTCGAAACAAAAAGGTGCTTGTAGTTTAGACAGGTTTGCTTCAGTTTTTTCAGCCATGACTTTCTCTATGTTCTTAATTTGCTGACTCTGATTTGGGATTTTGTTCAATATAGATGTTTCGGGAATCTTAGTAGAGGTACTAGGATAGTTTGGATCAAGGCTTGCCTGACCAACTTTGTCTTTGTTTTGGTTAGTTTTCTTAGCCATGATTTTGTTACTATCTGCTGCTCTTTTAAGACTGGTATCGGGGGTTTTAGTAACAGCAGTGTCTGAGCTACCTTTCTTAGAGTTGTCCTGGTTTTTCTTACTCCTAAGATCATATTGCCTGTGGAATTCCATTATAGCGTTTTGTAGTCCTACCTCAGGATCCTCGGGGTCTTCATAATTTGCTTCATTTTGATTTGAAGAGAAGAAAACTTGTTCTTCTTCTGTGAGGAAAACCTCACCCTCGTTATCAGAACCTATCAAGTTTAAGTGATTTTCATTAAGTGGTTCAATATCTCTTTCTACCTCATCAACATAGTTTTCATTGAAAGGTGGCCTGATCTGTTGGTCATTTTCCCTTGGTTTGTTCTGAGGCGGGTCTCTTCTAAAATTTTAGTTCTGGTTTATGTTTTGAGGGTTTAGCTGGTTGTCCTTGAGAGGTGCTTTTTCATTCATATTTATTCTTTCCCACATTTTTTCCATGGATCTAACTAGGTTGTCTATTTTGGGATCTGAGGAGGAAACTGAAGGCATGACCTCATCACGGTATGTGACTTTATTTTCTGATCTTATCCTAGCTCTTTTCTTAGCTAAGTTAGCTTTAGCACTAATAGCTACTTTTTTCATTTCTTCTAAAGTTGCGGGTTATCTTTCTCTTAGTTGGTATGTCATATTTGGATCGAAACCTTTGGGAAATTTTACTAGTATCGATCCAAGTGGAGGTTTCATGTGAGGTGGGAGGGCATTATAGACATTGTTGAATCTAGTGCAATAGTTATGAACACTTTCCCCCATATTCCTTTTAATATTTTTATATTCGAAAAGGATTTGGATGGGGTTTTTCCTGATTTCCCACCTGTTTATGAAAGTCTGGTAAAGTGCTGGGAGATCATGTATAATGTTAGGAGCTAAGATTTTAAACCATTTATTTGGTTCTTCGCCTAGGCTTTGGGCAAACATCCTCATTCCTATGGTCTCATCTTCTATTTCAATGTATTCAAAAGCATCACTAATTCTATCTACATGTTGTTGGGCAGTAGTAGCCTCAGCCCCGGTGAAATGTGGGATTTTGAATTGGTAATAATTTGAAAAGGTACCAAAGGCTGTGGTAATACTAAGGGCGCATACCAAGCTGCCATGATGGGAGCGAATGGTAGATTTATAGTATGGGGACTTGTAGGATGAGATGAGGTGATTTGCACAGTGGTGGTTTGAATGGGTGTGGCGGAAGTGCTTGGACTTGTGGATTGATTCTGAGCAGATTTGGGATGATAAGAGCCAAACTGGGGGAGAAGCTAAAAATCAGGGGGTGTAGTGAGTGAGGCTTCTCTGCAAGGACTCTGTTGCAAATCTAAGGGCTCAAGTTCGTCAAGATCGATTTTACTTTGCGACTTGCTTCTAAGAAGGGTTTTTGTTGAACTCAAGTCAAACTGGGAATCTTGCAAGGATGTAAGGTGTTTAGGTACAGAGCTTGCTTTGTGGATGGTCCTATCGGTAGCTAAGTTACCAGTTTCAGAAGTGTGCCACAAAATATTTTCTGGTTTATCAACTATGATAGGGGGATTTGGGTCCAGGTGAGATTTGGTATTAATTCTTCGTCAAGCCAGATTTCAAAGTCAAAGTTTAGAGAAGGTGATAGTTGTGATTGTTTTTGGATGGAAGACCTCTCTAGGGGTTTTGCTAATGTGAGTGAGGTGAAAACAAAATGAAGGCTAGTGGAGTCGCCAGGTGGATTTTCTTGAGATTTTTGGTCCACCACCAATACTGACAAAGATGTTTTTTAGAAAAAATGTTTTCTATAAAATTCTATGTGGAAACTTGCAAAAAAATGCCTTAAAACTTAGTTTCAATAGTTTTCTAGATTGTTGAGAAAGCTATGGTTTTATTTGCAAGTTTATTCTGTTGATTTCCTATGTTTAGATGAATATTTTTGAATCCCTAAGTTGTACTTATTTTGTCATTGATTTTAGAGGCTACATCATGAACTTTGAGTTTTTGGGAAAGGTGAATCAACATAAAAGTATGATTTATGGAATTTTTGGTTTTTTATGGAGTTTTAGGCCTACTGGAGGCTAGTGGAGTCGCTAGGTGGATTTTTTTGTTGTTTTTAGAGATATGTACTTATGGTCCACCACCAATAACTGACATAAGAAGCCAATATAAAAAAATAAAAAAAAAATTCTGGGGTTTTTCTGAGTTTTTATATGCAGTTTGATTTGTAAGAGTGTCCTAAATTTGTTTTCAGCACTTAGCTAAGGTGAGGAAACAAGGAGAGTTTACTCTAATGGCTTTATCAATTGATTTTATGATTTAATCCGAAGGACTAATGAGTCAACAACATTTTTCTAGACAATCATGAACTCAAAGAGTCTCACCATAATCACCATTATGTTAGTGTGGCGATGAGGTGGTTGATAATCACTGGATATTCTTGAAGACAAGGGATTTCTGGAGTCCTAAGGTATACTTAGTTTGTCACTAACTCAGAAAGGTCCCACCGTGATCGCCATTAAGCATGAGCGGTGGGGTAAGTCGACAAGATAGTCTTTTCGGTTGGACAGGGGTTTTCCGCGAGTCTTGAAAGATATTCAGATTGATATGAACTCAGAAAGTCCCACCGTGATCGCCATTATGTTAGTGAGCGGTGGGGTGGATCAATCGGATAGTATTCTAGAATTTAGTAAAGTAGTAAGGCTTACTGGAGGCTAGTGGAGTCTCTAGGTGAATTTTTAGTTGTTTTGAGGGTATATGTGTATGGTCCACCACGAATACTGATAAAAACCAATCTAAGGATGTTTTGGGGTTTTATGAGTTTATGTAGCCCTAAGGTTTGTAAGAGTGTCCTATAGCTGGGTCATCATTTTTCTAGGATGGTGAGACAGCTAGATTCTACTCTTTGATAATACTTTAGTCTTTTAGGTTGAGGGATTCTGAAGTCCTAAGGTATACTTAGTTTGTCACTAACTCAGAAAGGTCCCAGCATGATCGCCATTATGTTAGGGTCCCATGATTTGGCAGATTGGCAAGCCAAATGACAGGGTAACATCAAACCAACTTTGGAGCCCAAGGACCTAGCCTTCCTGGACTCAGAGAGGGCTTTCTCTATTTGTGCAAAGGATGTAAACTTGTTTTCTTTCTATGTTTCTGATTTTAGGCTATTTGTTTAAGTATGTTTTGGTTTGTTTAAGGTTTTTGAGGGAAGAACTGATCAAAGGATAAATAGATAAAAAGATATCAGATCAACTGGGCTATGGGGTCGATAAGATTGAGACTACCTCAAAGGGTGGAGGAGGTATATTGCAGGGCCAATTTGGTCGAGGTAAAAATGGATTCTTTTAGGTGGAATGAAATGGGATGGACACTAAGTTTGTGAAAGAAAAAGAGATTTTAAACATAAATAGTTAATCAGAAAGCATTCATAAGTTAGGGCTAACCATTGATCTCTATGAACGAAACTTAAACTAATAAATGCATAAAATAGATAATCCAGTGATGCATGGAAGTATAAGACCCTCCAGCTTTGGGAAATCACCTTCAGATTTTTGGGAAAACAAACAAGATGAAAAAACAACTCAATTTACGAAGAGGGAAATCCTAAACATCATATTTTGAGTTATTGGGAACTTTGAAAACAGAATGCAAAGTTTTAGGCAAAGGGCAAGATCGAAACAAGACCTCTTTGGTTCAACTAAGGCAATCAATAAATCAAAGAGAATTTTCAGAGATGGAGCTTTGACTAGCCATGAGTAAGCAGGGCATAACGTGAATCATACTTAGCATGCATAACAACCATAAATGAAACAAGAAACAAGTTCTTCAGTGATCAAAGAGCAGTTAAGAATTCCTTGATATGACTAAGAAGGAAGAAAAACATAGAAGCTGTAATAAAATCAGGAAACTTGAGGTGCCTCCATGGGCATGTCTCAAATATATTCTTTGCTGACCTATAGCAGGCAAGAAACATGGAAACATGTATGATAAACTGAGGAAAACATACAGATAGGAACATTATACCATTTACCAAGCCAAGGAATCCAACAAACAGTCCTCTTCCACCATCCAAGACAAACAAGAAATCATCCACATCATGAGACAAAGTGTTTCTTCAAATCTTGTAATATCATGTATTGCTCTATATCATCAACTTCAGCCTCTGTTTATAATGAAATATCTTGGAATATATAGGCCAAAGAGAAGGAAAACCTCCTAGAGCAACTAACAAGCCCATTGGCCTAATACAAATATTTGATTTTGTCCTTGAGGCTTTGCAAAGCCCAAGGCACAAAATATCTTCTAAATATCTTTAAAATGCTAAAAATGGAAATATATTTGACTTTTCACAACTGAAAATGGCTAAAAATGGGCTAGCGCACATTTGGATAAGCCACTTCAGAAAACTGTTTTTTTGACAAAATGCTACACGAACATAGCAGCAGAAAATTCCCTGTTTTGCAGACACCTTTTGAGGGACCTCCCAATGTCAAAACGAGGCCTGTGATAGCTCGTTGGAAAGCCCTGGATGTCTAGTTTCTGAAAATACTTGATTATCCCCAAAATAATCACTGAAAGTATGTGAAAAACTGACCTGAGTGGAAAAAACCAGAAATTAGCCCTTTGCTGATATGAGAGGCAAAAAGTTGAAAAATCACAGTTTCTCGCCTCTTTGGGTGATCAAAATCCATCGTTTGGATCTGAAATTTTCTGAGTAGATGCCCTTGAATCTAATGTATCCAATGATACCAGTTTAAACCTCTGAGGATGCTCCAAACAAAAATGGAAATGCCCATGAATTTTCTGCAAATAGGCCCAAAAATGTCAAAAAACAAAAACTTGTCGAAATTTGCCCAATTTTGGCGAGCAAGCACTTCATGGGTTTTTAGAAACATGGAGAGAAGGGGAGGCAAATATTTCAAGCTTAGATGTGCATTTTTCAACTTTTTCTACCGAGCGCCTCTTTCGGGCCGCCTTGAGATTTTCTTGTGTAACCTTCAATTTCTTTCGAGCGAATTGATTTATCTTTTTGTAGTGCCCAGTCATTTTCTTTTGCAGGCTCAAGTATCTGTTAGCTCTTTCTAACTTATCCTCCAAATGTTTATTTTCCCTTTCAAGCCATGCTTCTCTATTATTTTCTATTTCTTGGGCGAGTAAAGAAGTAAGAGGAAAAGATCGGACAAGGGCTACCTCTTCTTCTTTCTTTTTCTCCAAAGCTCTCTTGAGACCCATAGTCCTAGGCCTCTTTCTCCTTGGCTGCTCTTCGTCTTTAGTATCATTGAATTCACCCATAAGCTCTTCAAGCTTGGTTTGTGCCTTGGATGCCTCCCTTTGATATTTGAAAGCTCGGGACTCAAATATTGCCATTTGACCACTCATTTGTTTGTTTTGCATCTGTAGGACATGGATTAAGTCTTTTGAGCTTTCTAGATCAGCTTGTAGATCATGAATTTGGTCTTCTATGTTTCGTAAGAGAGCCTCAAGGATTCTAGCTTCATTATCACTATCATCACTGTTTATCTGTATTATATCAAACTCCCTTTCCTTCTCATGACTACTTTCCTCCTTCTCTTTCCCCTTGCCTTAAATAGACTTCTTGGTCTTCCTCTTCTTTGGTAATTCAACTATGCTCTTTTTAGGCAGTTTGCCTTAGCTTCTTAGTTCTCTTGTGACATTCCTAGCCACTGCTGGAGTGGTCTTTTTCTTTGCTGACCTAATGTTTCTAGGCTTTGTCACTTTTAGAGGAAGAGTCATGGCTCCTTGCCTAGGAGAGGCAGCTAGCACATGATCTTGACTGTGTGGATGAGAAGAAGCAGGAATTTTATCTATTTGCACTTGCTTAACTTGGTCTTTAACCTTGTTGCTTCCATCATCATCTTTATAACTGTTTTCCTCCTTTTGAAGATTGCCTTGTTTTTCTTTATCACTGTTATGCTCATGGTCACTGTTTTGGCCCTTTTGCTCTATGTTTCCCTCTTTGGAATGATCAATGTTTGGTGCTTGATTGTCACCATCATTGCCTACTTGAGGGATTTCTTGTTTTTCATCATAAGTGTCTTGGTTTCCACCTTGTATGTCTCCTTGAGGGCTGCCTTGTTCTTTTCTGTCTCTTCTTTCTTCATGACTGTAGTGCTCTGTACCCTCACTGTTTTGCACCTCATTACCATCATGCTCACTGCTGTGTGGGCTTCCAACATGTTCCTCTTCATGACTGTTGTGCTCTACATCAATTTGTTCCAGCTCTTCATCATTGCCTTCTTTATGCTCACTGTCATTCTTAGATTCTTCATTTTGTCCTTCCTCATCACTGGTTTGCCTCCTCTCACTTTGCCTTTCTTCACTACTAATTTGCCTTTTCTCTTCTTCACTTTCAATCATAGGAAATTTTTGTCCTTTAGGATTGGATTTACTAGAATAAGGAGAAACATGATGAGTGGATGGTGAGGAAGGCGCATGATATGAAGATGCAATGGCAAAATTGGGATGGGAGATGAAAGAGTCCCAAGAAACTCCCTTTTTCTCAAGTTGATGGAGGATGATGATCTTGATAAGGGAATGATGAAATAGACAAGCTTGTTTTTGAGTGGAGGGATTCTTTTGGACAGTAGAAGCCATCTTGTCAATTCTTCTATAGAGGAAAAAAGGTAGGTTTAGCAACTGAGTTCTTATGAAGTGCATGAGAAGCCTGGTATGATAAGCATAAACCCGGGAAAACCTCCCTTCACATGTGAAATACTTCATGATGATTTTCATGAGAGGAGCATAGTTGGTCAACAAGTGAGAAAAAGGGAAAATATCTAGAAAGCATCCCGATGTTCTAGTTTTAAGAAGGGTTTGTAGTGATTCAAGTCTAGGGATGTTTGCTTGAACCATTTTTCTCCAATATATGGAATTTTGGTAGCTTTGGAGACAGCTCTAGGAGAGATCTTGAAATCTAAACCTGCTAGATGAACATGCTTCCCTTGCAGCCTTAAAGCAAACAAATGTGTCAAAGGAAGATGACTTTTTACTTCTTGAAACTTTTGGCAAAATTCCAAGCATCCTACTTCATGAAAATTAAAGAGCACTGAAGGAGATTCATTCACTTCCTGAGTTGAAAAAGGCTCATACCTATTGTGATAACACTCCTGCTACCTTTCTTTGGAGGCATTTCTTCTTCTGATATTCTTCACTGACTTACCAAGGCAAACTTGTTTAGATTATTTCAGAAAAAGGCCCTTAATCAAAAAACTTTTTACTCTTTGAAAAACTAAGTCTGTCCTTAGTTAGCCAACAAGTTTGTTTAAATGAAACCAGCTCTCTTTGACTTTTGACAATATGAACTCCTCTCCCTCAATTCACTGTTTTCTATGGTTATTTGAAGCAAGAAAGAGGTTTCTTTGAAATGACTGTTCCTTTTGATATCACTGTTTTAAGGGACTGACTTGGAACAAAGAATGCACTCTTAGAAAAACACTGTGTTCTCCCTTGGAATAAACTGTCCTTCTTTGATGATTATTCTTTCTCTAAAAAATAAGGCAGTCTCCTTGTCACTGAGTAATAAGCCTTCAAAACAACTCTGTCTCCTCTTAACGATCATTGTTTTTCTTTGAGTTTAGAAAACAACTATTAGTTGAATGAAAAAAATTTCACCTCTTCAGTATTTGTGTTTTAGCAAAGAGGTCTTTGACAAGGTTTGTTTGTGGATTTTGGAGACAAATCTCTTTTAATTTTGACACAAAGTTTCTTCCCCTTCAATCACTGTTTTTATCCTTTGCAACCCACAGCAAGAAAAACTCTTTTAATTTGACAAAGCCCTATCTTATACAAACTCTGCCTTTCTCTTAGGACTGTGTGTATTTTTAGCTATTTCACAACACAAAAACTCTTTCAAATTTTCACATTAACCCTCCTTCTTTAACCACTGTTTCTCTTTGAAATTTGTAACCAAGCCCTCCCTTGAACTAAAACTTAGCTAGTAGAAGAGAAATACCTTTGACAAATGAGTTTTTTGGTTTCCCTTTGAGTATTGATTGAATGGGCAAGGAAGCATGTTGAAACTGCTTGATGGGCTGGCGTTGAAAGGAGAATGCGACGCGCATATCGCCTGTTGGGTCAGCCCTGGGCGCCGGGCACAAGCATGCGGCGCTGTTTATAAAAATACACTGAACCTTCTTATAGGCGCACCATGCTCTTTATAAAAATACACTGAACCTTCTTACAGGCGCGCCGCGCTAACCTTGAACCCGAAAATTTCTTAAAAAACGCTCAGAAACCTCTTCTTTCTTTGGGCATGATGCTAGTGAACCTTTGGTTCATGCCTTTTATATTCATAAGGCTTTGTTAAAAGAAAAACAAAATCCTCTTCCCTCTTTCAAAATTTGAAAACTTTTTAACATCAGCACTTTGTGTTTTTGAAAAGGAGACTTGAGTTTATGTCAAGGTTTTTCTAACTTTTTTCCTTTTTAAAACTGTGCCTTTCCATAATATTCCTATGGAGACCTTTTTAACTTAAAAATAGTCCTGTAAGTTATTAAAAAAAAACTACTTTGCAACCTCTGTTTTACTGCCCCTTCAGACCTATCATGAGGCCATCTTATTTGCCTGCTGATGAGGGTCATGATTTATCTTCTACTTGTCATTTGGAATATCTTCAAACAATGGTGGGCCCTCCACTTATTTGTGAAGGAGGCCTATGTCTGATAAACTACCTGGGTCTCCCAAACTCTGTCTTTCATCATTTAATGGATGAGCCTTTTGACTGTGGGTGAAAATAGGGCTTCATCACATATTTTAACCCTTTGGATGAGCTGTGTCATGGTGCAAATATTTGGAGTGGTGATCCCCTACCATTTTGTGAAGGATGGCCTATAAACAGTGAAAGTTTTCACCCTATTACAATGTGCCCTCTATCCTTCGACTGATATGAAAAGATGGCTTTTGATGCTTGCCTTTCATTCATAACCTGGAGGGAGTTTAGCTTTTATAAGACATAATAAACTTTTCTAAAAGCAAGAATGCCCTTTTCTCATAAGTCATCGAGGTGGACTGTCTTTTATGCCATTTTGTAGATAAGACTAGAACCCGAGCTTTAGGTATGTCAATTTCACCATTCATAAGAGGCTTGTTTAGTCAAAATTGCAACCTGCGATTTATCTTTTGAAGGAGGTTTGCCATTATACAGGATCAGAGCCCTCTAACACCAGCATGCTATCTTTTTTCTTGTGATATGAAATAGGTTTTTTCACCTATGAACTCTTATTGAATCACTACTGATTTTCACACCTATCTTTTTAAATAGAAAACTTACTCAAACACAATTTAAAACTCTACTAATGCACCTATTGTTCATCTTTGGAGGAGGTGTCTCATACTAGTCTCTGAAATCACTTAAGAACATGTTTGCCCTCTGCTTTTCTGTGAAGGAGGCCACAACATGTATTCTTAACCCTCTGCTTTTCATGAAGGAGGTTATCATCATTGTTTCAAACCATCTACTTTTTGAAGGAGGTTCCACCATACACATGACATTTCATCCATTTCAGACCTGTGTTATTTCTCTGCAATATGTGTCTCTGCTTGAAGAATACCAATAGGGAACAAAGTAGAGTCTTCCTTTGACTGTGTTTTCAGGAGTATCTTTAAATTATCCTTTCACTAATGTTCACATCCCAAGCTTGAGGTAGCATAATAAGCAGTTGTCTTCTTATGTTCTATATGATGATGCCTTTTGAAAATTTTATGCAATACTACTTTTTGGAGGAGATGCTGAAACACTGTTGATCAGCATAATATCAGTCTTTTGCATTCATGTGACCTGGAGGCAGCTCTCTGTTCTGAACTTGTCCCTTTGCTTTCTTGCACATTGATCATCATTACAATTACACCCCTACAGAGATGTAAAAACATATTACTTTGAACCTTGGAGAGCTCATTTGGTATTTCAAGGAGATTGCGCCTAAGCGAAGCATACTTAATCAGATAATGAGTAACATGATATTTTCCTGATCTGGATCTTTGTGAACTTCTTCCGACATGAGACAAAGTGACCTTCTAGTGGTGTGCGACCTATGGATGGAAAAAGACTTGTTTTGCAGAACAGGAAGACAATCTATGGCAGGTTGGTACTAGACAAAGGCTTTTGACTTGGGATATCTTAGCCAAGGAAAAACTCCCTAAACACCACTATCTAACTTAGGAATAATTCTTGACATATTCTTGATTGTTTTCTTTGGTATGATTAGATTTTCAAATGACAAGATGACCAGGGATAGGGTTACAGACATTTGTCAATAGTTGGATGGTAAATGGCTTGAGAAACAAGGGTTAATGACGACAAATGATTTACAGCTATGACAGCTATAGACATGGTTACTTTGCTGAAACCAGACAGGACTTGTCAACTGGGATTTTTTCTCATCATAGACTGACAGGAAGGGGTAGGAGGACAAAAATTGTTTTGGGGTGTTTTCTAGATGACAGATTTGACAGTTTTAAGATCAGCTTCTAGAAAACTAAGCTAAGGAAACTAGTCATCAGCAATAGGTGAAAAATACTGATGACTAACAAAATTCGTGGTTAAAAGCGTGCATCATTATGAGCACACTAACTGCATTTCACACACGGTTCTTCTCCCCAGTAACAATAGTTTCCAGCACCAGTAGCAGTAGCAGCACAACGTTTCCAGTGCTTGGTTTTTTTAGTGTATTTCAACCATCTTGAGGATTGAGTGCATTCCTTTTGGAGCACTGTGTAATTTCATTTTTTGTTATATATAATGATATGGCTCCATTGGTTTCTTCTCATATATTATGATGTCTTAATGTAATTTCCAGTTGCATCATATTTCTAACATTTTCCAGATTTTAATGCTATGTCCCTGTTTTGATTTATTTGGAATGCTACATATGTTCTATATTTCTGTCTTTTCCATTTTGGAATATTAAATTGGTATTAGATCATAATCTTGGCTCAGCCTGTGTACTTCAACCATTATGTCATCTAAGGACGCTTCTCATAGGAAGGAGAACATCTGTAGAAGAGATGAAGGCAAAACCTCATTTTCAGGAGGGAAGGAGTTCTCAAAACTTCTTCTTGAAACTATGCAGTGCATTATCAGATACATCAAAGAGATGATAATGGAGAGATGTAGAGATTCTCCAAGAGGGCTTGTACATGAAGAAAGCTCCATATTTTCACATTATGGGTGGGAGCATTCAGCTACACCATCGGATCTACAACATGGTACCATGCGTAGGGTCATAACAAGAGAGATGGAAGAAGGAGATGTAGCAAAGGAAGAGACTCTTGGTGATTATCTTCAAGAGTATGAATCTCAAACTCAGAGATTTAGAGATCATCTAAACTTCCAAGGGTTTTGCAAGATCAAGGAGGATAGAAGACCTAGCAACCATGATAGAAGCACAAGGTGTAAGCGACATGATGTGGGTAGATTCTTCCTATCTACTTTTGATGGGTCACCTAAATGTTCAGCTAGGGCTTGGGTGGAGGAGCTAGACACCTATTTGTAGCAACACCAAGTTTTAGAAGATGAAGCCATTAGAGTAGTAGCGCTGCACCTTGAAGGTAAGGCTTATGCCTAGTGGTTTTATGAATCTTCTTCATTAAAATATGCAAATATGTCTACTTATGTAAGGTTCACTAGGAAGTTAGTAAAGAGATTCAATGAAAAACATTCTAAAACTTCCTTGGTTGAGCTAACCAAGCATACACAAACAAAACCTTTGGATGAGTTGGAAGGATCTATAAATCCAACTCCATTTCAGATAACTATTGAGGGGATTAAAAACTTGCATAATACCTTGCTAGAGACAAGATCCCCATTTCATAAAGAGCTCTCTTCTCAAAGGGAAGACATGGAGGAACTAAACAAAGAACCTTTTAATGATGATGAGGCAACCTCCATTCATAGAGAAGGGGAATGGAAGAGAAGAGGTAACAGCATTGCCACATCAGTAGAAGATCTAGTACATCATGAAGAGGAAGATGGAGAATTTGCTCAAAAGAGAGAAACTCTTGCACTCTTGCAAGGAGTTCCAAATAATCTCACATGTGGAGATCAGGGCACAGTCCATGTGTAGCATGTGCCATCATTGATAGATTGTGAGATCTCGAAGATAGAAGGAGATAAAGGGGAGGACAAGCATCATATGATGAGGAGCATACACCCCTCTCTATTTTAGAAGATTGATGCACAGAAGAGGCAGGAGGATTTGTGCAGTGAGGACAAGGACAAATCATTCCACTCACATATATAGCCTGCTTTGGGCCTTGATGTTTCATTACATGGAGGCATTCCACCTGGGAGACTCCCTAAATGGAAGATGAACAAAGAGTTCTCTCAACATGGTGCAACATTGATATGTTTGGCTAAGGAAGGAGCCTTAGGAGAAGCTAACACAACGCAGAGAACCTTTGATGGGTTGAAAGGAGCGGTGAGAAATTTTATGATATGGACATTGCCATCTCACATGCAGCTATCTGTGTTGAAAGTTGGTGATTCAGAAATCTATGATGACATGAGCATGGTGTCAAAGGGCTACTCCATAGCCTGGGAGCTGCAAATGATACTTCCACACATGAGGAAGATTTCTGAATATGACAAGAGGTTTTTAACACTCTTGCATGCATTGGAAAAACTATGGAAGTGTGGGTAACAATACTCCAACATGTGGGTTTGGCATTGAGCATGTCAAAGAGGAGAGTTGTGATGTGACAGGTGCTTCATTTCAGATTTCAATAGCACTGTCATTGTTGGGAAGCCTAGATCCATATTGGGTGTCCCAACTATTGGTGGAATATTCCAAGAACCTCTTCACATGTAAGGTTCTTGATGGGAAAGTGATAGATGGGAAGTATAGAGTGGTTGATGGAGTCATTTATTTCCATAATCAAATCTACTTGACTAGAGGCTTCAAGCTCAAAAGGGAGATTCTACATGCAGCATATGAGACATTATCTTTAGGACATGTAGACTTCATTGAATCTTATCACACCATCATGGAGGGATTCTATTGGGAGGATCTCAAAGAAGATATGCACCAACATATCAGGAGATATGTATCTTGTTTGATGTATGAGGAGGAGAGCAACCACCTTGCAAGGTTGTTTTAATCACTTCTCCTTTTCATGAAGAGATGGGAAGATTCATCTATGGACCTCTTCACCAATTTGTCTACAATATATGGTAAATATTGTGTTTTGATGCTTATTTATCAAATAAAAATGTATGTGCATTCCTTTACCATGCAATTGCAACACATTGCTCCACAAGAGGGCAAACCTCGATTTGGATTTCATGGTCCTATTGAGGCTACATTTAGTGATGGGAATGACCACTTCATGGAGGACTTTAGGCAAAACATGTTTTGTTTGGCTCCTATTCAGTCAACACCTAATGTCCTTCACTATTTTCAAGCTTTTGAGAAGCTTATGGCAACAAGCAAGTGGTTGAGTGGCCACTTATCATATATTTTGAGACAACAGGAGGAAGAACAATGTTGGTCTCACTTGAGGGACTATTTTCACCATCCAATATGTCATATGACACTTAGTCCATGTTTCTTTTGGGGCCCATATGGTGATGACACTCTATTCACTATATGTAAGAATGATTGGGAAAGAAGGCCACCTAGAACCAATGAATGGGATCACGAGATTCCAAGTATATTTTGGCTTCATGAGGACTATACTATTGCAGCCCGAGATCAACAGCTCGAAATTTATCATAAATGGAGCGAGAGACAGCGTAAGTTGAACAATATTGTCTCTCACTTTTAGCCATGCAGCCCCTACACATTTCATAAGCAGGGGATTGGTGATTGTTTCTATGAGCTACTAAGGATGGCTCACTTTGTTTGGATGTTAGCATGGAGATTGGAGTTTCTCATTGGGGTTGAGACACCCAACATTTATCGTCTCTCATGCCTTGAGGAGGCCAATGGACATCATATAACTCTTTCCATATATCTCCCACTTTTACATGATGAGGGCTATTTGGTTTATCCACCAAAGGAAAACTTGTTTTCTTAGGAGGAGACATATCCATTGGAGATTTTGCAGTATCCTCGCAGTCGCTTGAGGAAAAGAAACATCTTGGAGGGGAGAACTATAATATTCCTAAATTAGCTTGCAGCTAATAGGAATATTAAAGTTTTGTTTTCTCACTTAGATAGGTGAATAAATGGGTAGGGAGACCCATAAATCTCTTTATGAAGAATAAAACCTCTTCTCATGTGAAAGTGGATAATCTTTTTAGCTTAATAAAGCACCCTAAGGTGTGAACAGGGGCTAAAACATTTGGACTGGGTCAACTTTGACCAAATCAACAACACTGTCATGGAGGAGTGGACATTAATGGAGGGACAACGCAGTTTTAGATGGAGACACATTGTAAGGAAATAGTGTCATTAATGGATGGGGCTTAGGGTTTGGAAGCTCATATATTATAAAAGGAAGAATATGGCAGCCATATTATTCATCTTGATGTATTTGATATTTTTATATATGGTATGTTTAAACATATAGCTTTCTTCAGCTGTTTAGCTAAGATTGCATGTGTGATTTAGCACAGGGTGTTCCTGATCAAGAACCCCACCTCTTCCATTGAGAAGCTCTTGGAGGAGTTTGCACTATACTTCCATAATCAGGAATTTGGCCAAGCTTCAGTCTCATGTACAACGCAGATCTGTTTGGATTTGGGTTGTGTTGCAGGGGTGTAGCAGTGGAGGAGAGAAATCTCCAATTGTTTAGCGTATTTTCCAGTGAGGGGACCAACCCTTCACCTATTGAGTTGATTGGGTGTTGTTGCAGTTGATAGATCATTCCTTAATCTCCCTATCAATATTCATTCCCAAGGAGTGTGTAATTCAGGTAGTAGAAATGCAGTGGGTAACTAAAAAAAGGCCGAAAATCCAAACTTAAAATATGGTCAAACCATTTCTGGGTTGTTTTGGGTTTCTTGAGCAGAATCTGTGGTTAAAAGTGCGGATCATTGTGTTTAATCTAGTAGCCTTCCACACATGGTTCATCTCCTCAGTAGCAGTAGTTTCCAGCAGCAGTTGCAGTAGCAGCACAACATTTCTAGTGCTTGGTTTCTTTAGTGTATTTCAGCCATCTTGTGGCTTGAGTGCATTCCTTTTGGAGCACTGTGTAATTTAATTTGTTGTTATATATAATGATATGGCTCCGTTGTTTTCTGCTCATATATTATGATGTCTTAATGTAATTTCCAATTGCAGCATATTTCCAGCATTTTCCATATTTTAATGCTATGTTACTGTTTGATTTATTTGGAATGCTACATATGTTCTATATTCCTATCTCTTCCATTTTGGAATATTACATTAAATATGAGAATTTTCATAGTTTACATACACATTTTTATGATATCAAAAAGTAAATAATAAATATAAATATTTGTAATCAAATAAATTTATCAATATTGAATCACTTTGCACCAAAATATTAAATACCTTGCATAATGCATAAAAAAGTATTGAATCTAAAACATTTGAGATCTAACCATTTTTTAACACTTTCTTTTTCCTTTCAAACTAAACCCACACAACCCAATTTAACTAAACCTCATGGATTCAGGAACATTTAACACTTTGTGATAGTATTTATGAATCTACCGCAAAATGATTAGACACTGTTGTCGAATTCTATCTTGGCGGCCAGCGTGGTACGAACAACAAGAAATAACAAGCCTGCCATTGGGCTTTAATGCGCTCGATTGGCTATGGCTGATCTAGGTGACTCTAGAGACACACACAGGACAAAGAGGGCTTATGAAAGCTCAAAAATCAAAGTCTTCATATTTCTCTCGAACCATGTTCAAGTTGAATATCTCATTGTCCTAATCACAATAGTGTGAACAGTTCGTCAAACTGAGCTCGTATGCGAAATTTAGAGGCAGTCAAAGTTCCAAGGTTGACTTGATGATGTGGCAGGTTAAGGAGAACACAATTTGGAAGTTTTCCGGCCACCGGATTCCGGGAGACATTGTGGGGTCATTAATTTGACTCCTTCGGTCAAATTAACGAATTTTAAAAAAATGTTCTATTTGTTATAATATATATATATATATAAGTTGGAAGGCGCACCACAAACCCCCCTACCCCCCTACCCCAAACCAACCATATGATAAAAATAAACACACACACACACATATATATATGGTGGGGTGGTTGGTGGTAAACCCCGCCACCCCAAACATAACCCCAACGACTTGCCACATGTATATAGAGGACGCCGAAATATTTGGGGGTGGGCGACCAGTCTGGCGGACCCACCACCCCTGCTATGTTACGACAAAAATATGTTTGAAATGGGAGGGGCGGGATTTGAGCCCCCGACCCCTCCTCAACAATTCACCTATTTTTCGAATGTGCCCAACGACCCACGTTGGAGAATCCACCGCCCATTCTTCATATAAACTCGACATTTTCATAGTGCGAGGAGGCCAAGTCAGAGCGGAGTGCAGACGGACACGCAATTCGAGGGAAACTTTTTTTATGCTAAGGGAATATTTGATTCCAAGGAGGTAAAATTTATCTATGTTAGAATGTATTGAACTTTATATGCATTATAACCAAATCCTCGAAATTTGTAGTCGTTGGGTAGATCTTTCTAACGAGGTATTGTGCATGTCAAATGAAGATCGTATGCCAAAGTTACGTCCCTGGGAAGTTGATGTGCCAAAGTGCCCAAACGGGACCCATAGTTTTGGCGTTTCATCTCCTAGGGTTAGGTTTTTTGATGTTTAGGGTTTCCCATTGTTTCTCAATAATAAATAGGCCTTTGAGCCTCATTGTAAGACAACTCAGAGGCATGTATCCACCACATCTCTTCTTAGAGAGAAGCTACCATCGTCCGAGCTAGTTTATTTTCCATTTTGTCTGTAAGCATTTTCAGTATTTGATATTAATGAAATGAAGCATTATTATTGTTGCATATTTTTGTTTATGTTTATTTATGTATTTTATTGCATTCTTGCATAAGTCAGGTTCAATAACTTAGTATAAAACATGAAATTTAAAAAAAAATTATATATGAACATGAGCTACATGGAGAGTACTAAGTTTTTCATATTAAAAATTTATTTTTTTAATGAAAAATTATATTTTTTATTATTTTTCGAAGTTAGTAAAGAAATATTTCTATTGCATTTTGGAGACATGTTTTTACGTAAGTTTTTTCTCAATGCTTTAAATCATTTGAAAAACCAATAGTACCCTTTTGAAAAGGATTCGTAAACGAAGATAGTGGTATTAGTTGTATATATTTTATATCATTGATTTTTTAGCCAACCCCTTTGAGACTGTCCAAAAAAATTTCAACCATTATGTTTAAAATATAATAGATAAAAAATATCATATGAATTCAAAAATGTCAAATTAGTATAACATTTGATAGAGGGTTCCTTCCGGAATAAAACATGATCAACTCAACCACCTAAGGAAAAATTTTCTTTGGATTCTGCTAGGGTACAAAATGTTGTTGCAAATAAATCTGTGGAAGAGTAGCTAAAAATATGTTTCGTAGGCCCTCAACAACTCGATCGATTGTTTGAAATTAAAATTTCAAATAGCTCGATCGAGGGTTTAAGAAACCCTCATTAGAGCCCTTAACATAGTTAAATATAGACTCGATTGAGCTATCATAATTATCTATAAAAAAATGAAACCTCTCAATACCTATCTTTAAGCGAATTATGAAATTCATTTATTCCAAATAATAATTTTTAAAATATTCAAATATATTCCAAACTATATTTTTCATTAATTATAAATCCAAATTTTATTTTATTTTACCAAGAAAATAATTATAATAATATAGAGATAACTTTCTACAAAAAAAAATAACTTTGCTTCTTCAATTTTGAAATTGTTAAAAGTGATAATTTATTTATTGTTTTGATTTTAAATATAGCATAGTTTTATACTTAATCATTTTATAATTTTTTATGTAGGAATTTTCAATAAAAATAAATCAAACTATAATAAATAAATAAAACTAAGCTAAACTAAAATTTATAATATTATTATTTTAAAAATAATTTCATGTGCACATTTACTTTTAGATTACTCAAATTCAAATTAGTCAAACAACGTCTTAAAATTTATGATTTCCTTAAGTTTTTATTATTTTTTATCCAGGTGGATATTGGTGGCCACTCGCCCATTCCATAGGACCCCACCATTATTTCTTTCAGTTTTTTAGTTTCAACACAGTTTACTATTTTTAGCAGTTTTTCGAGTCCTGAACTTTCGGAGCCATTTTGAGGCCCTAAACAACTTTTTTTGGGAAAACCGGGAGCAACATGGAAATTCCTTTAATGTTTCTCACACAAAATTTGTAGTCCTCATATAGATATTTCTAACGAGGTATTGAGCGCGTAAAACATAGATGATATGCCAAAGTTATGTCCTCGAGAAGTCGATGTACCAATTTACCTAAAAGGGGACCATATTTTTGGCACTTCATCTACTAGGGTTAGGTTCTTGGATGTTTAGGGTTTTTTATTGTTTCTCAACAATAAATAGGCCTTCAAGCCTCATTGTAACATAGTTCAGAGGCCTGTAGCAGCCACATCTCTTCTTAGAGATAAGATACCAATGCCCTAGCTAGTTTATTTCCATTATGTATGTAAGCATATTTCAGTCATTTTATTTGAATGAGATAAAGTTACATTTCTAATGAATCTTTGTATTTATGGCTATATGTGTATTCTGTTGCGCTCCTGCATAAATTCAGATCAGTTGTATTAGAGAGATCTGCTCTCTATTTGTTTTTCTTGCATGTCCCCAACGAGGTCAGGGTATAAGGAGTTAGGGCTCAATCTAGTTTAACCCTTACAAGATCAGTCTCGCCAACCCCAACGACCTCCCATGGTAGAAGAAAAGAAAGACGAGGGAGCAGGAGATGCTATCAAATTATTTCTCGAGGATGCCCTTAAGAAACAAAGGAACGAGATGATGGATAACTTTGCACGGATCCTTCAACGGATGCCCACCGACAGTGCATATGCATCCAGCGACCACTCTGGAGGCGCCACTCCTTTCAAGGTATAGGTCAACTTTGACATTTCTGTATTTTAAGGGAAAATAGATGTAGATTTTTTAGATAGATGGTTGAATTTGTTGGAAGGGTACTTCTCTGTCCATGATTTCTCCAACCGAGAAAAGATTAATTTTTCACTCCTCAAAGCCACCCCCCATGTCAAAGACTGGTGGGAAACCTACTGTGAGAAAAAGGACGGGAGGGAACCCTCTCTATTCTCGGCTGCACCCACTTGGAATTCATTGTGAGATGGCATCAAGGAACAATATTACCCTCTAGGGAGCTATGAGAACAAGTACATCCAATGGACCATGATGCAGCAGCAAAGGGATAAATATGTGCATGAATTGATGAATTTTTTCCATACCCTGTGCAAAAAATTGGTTATTAAATATTTAGAGAGAAATGTGGTGCTCAAGTAGCACAGTTGCTTGCACATATACATTAATGAGGAAATGGATTTCCTCGACATTACCTCTCTTGGCACGACATATCGCTATGCCACCAAGATTGAGCAGAAATTTAAGCAGAAGAAGCGAGATTTTGGATCCACGAATCTGAAGCCAAGGAAAGCCACCCCCGAATCGTAGAACAAGGGGCCAAGCCAAATCAGGGAAACTCAGAACAATACCATAAATCCAAAGAAGGAGATATGAACGTGTTGTGAATTTCATAACAACCCCACTCATAGTACAAACAAGTGTCGGGCCAAACAGTTGCTGGTGGCCAAACTGAAGGCACCTGAATCAAATGCATGTTCTAATCTTGAGTCAGAACCAAACAAGGGCGATGAAAAAGGGAATAAAATCATTGATGTGGAACCCAGTGCCACTGTTTCCACCACCAAGCTCTAGAGGGAGGATCCCGAGAATTTAGAGGAGGGGGGGCGCCTCTTCCATTCACAGATGTGGGTTAAGGGTTCTCCACTACAATTCCTTGTCGATAGCGGAAGACAAAAGAACCTCATTTCAGTCGAGGTCATGAGGAAGCTCGGTCTACCGACCACAACACACCCGCAGCCGCATACCATTGGGTGGCTTCACCATGGAAGAGATTTTCGTGCCCACCAGCAGTGTCGCCTTTTGTACATCATCAAGCCATTCAAAGATGAGGTATTGTCTAGTGTTGCTCCTCTTGATGTATCTGATGGATTATTGGGCTGACCATACTTGTAGAAGCGACATGTTGTGTATGAGTGTAGGCCTCATTCTGTTGTTATTAATTTTGGAAATAAATTGTACAGGATACCGGAGGTAGTACCGCCTCCTGCCATCTCTTTGACTACTGCAAAACAAAACAGTAAGCTTGTTTCTCAAACCAGTAAATTTATTTTCATTACAATTTGCCCACAGGAAAGAAGAATATTGTGGCCACAACATTGAAACAGGGCACCCCTGCATGACAACAGCAGATGAACAAAGTCGTGGAGGAATACGAGGACATTTTTTCCTCACCCACAGAGTTTCTTCTACAATGTCAGGTCAAGCACTCCATTACTTTAACCCCAGGCACGTCGCTGACTGATGTTTCCATACCTCATGTGACCACACAGACAGAATCCACACATGTACAGTATGAGGCTGATAAAGCAACCAAATTTGTTGAATGCATCTAGCACGTTTTCTAGCAGGTCCACGACATCTTCGAAAAATCCAATGCCAAGTACAACAAATGCCATGATCAACATCAGGTGCCACACAACTTTCAGGTGGGAGACAAAGTGTGGCTACATTTTTTGAAGAAGCGCCTCGTTGGAACCCATTGCAAGCTTAGCCCGCTCTGATATGGGCTATACACCATGATCTGAAATTACTGTATTAGTTTTGTTGTGCTAAGTGTCTTTTCAGTTTATAAACATGTGAATACTTGTCTCATTAGTTTGCTTAAGGATTGAGGATTTTAACCATGAATTGTAGATTAGTTTAGGTGAATTAGAAGCATAAACAAATCTTAAATAACACTAAAAAATAGTGTAAAATAGAGAAATAAGTCACCACATATAATTTACATAGTAGGCATGATGAAGCAGTTCACCCCTCTTGGGCTACATCTGTTGGTCCAGCTCCCAATGCCATGTCCATCTGTCATTATGCTAAAAATTTTGCAAATACATGTAGTTACAAGCCTCTAATGGTTGTTTTCTCTGCACCAATGGCTTCAGAATGCTCCAGTTAGTCAAAATGACTCTTCATTCACTCTGAATGACCAAAAATTGAGTCTCCTACTCTTTTTCCCAGTTACACCTAGCAAAACTCCACTTAACTGGAGTTAATTTAGTGGATTCCGCCATAAAAAAGCGCCTTCAAAAACTCCGCCAGAACTAACTGTGGAATTTAAGGTTAGTGGTCGGGGTGACCACATGCCAACCCCAAACCACAGACTCCAAACCGCAACCGTTGGCGGAACTCTGCATATAATTGTGGGTTGGATGGATTGACTCCGGTTTAAATGATGTGTTAACTTAACTACGCGGAGATAATGGTAACATAACCATTTTATGTGACAACCGAAACTGTTGGCAAATTTGTAGGTTGATGGCTTATCTGTAGATTTTAATGTTACATTTGTAATGTTATATGTGACCACCATCACGGGGTCGTTAGCGGGTTGGGACTGCTGGCAGTCCCAACCCCCATACTCCATTGCGTTCAACTTAAAATGTAACCCGACTCCATTGAATGTTAAGACTCATCGTGTGGCTCGAGTGGTTAGGACGTGCGCGTGTTCTACAGGAGGTCATGGGGTCGAGCCTTGTGGACCTCACCAAAACTTTGATATACCATTTCGAGGACACGTGGTGGCCTCAGGGTTGGCCATGTGTCACCCTATGATTGGCCCAAAAACCAAAACGTACAACCATTGACCAATAAAACTGCACCACTTGTCATCCTGCGGTTGGCTTTGAGGAAGTAATATTTCTCAGAATATTCCTTTTGTTGAGTGTGCATCCCAGCCAACCCTGGTCAAACTATCGCAAAATTTACTTGTTTGGCTTTTCGATTAGAATGTGATATCTCCCTCATACGACATCGTTTTTTCGAACCATTCAAGATGCTGAAATTAGGAAGACGAGATATACACAACCATCCTAGTTTCAACCAAATCATTTAATTTTGAATTTTGAGAAAAATTTATGAACTCCTTATCACACCTCCCCATTGGGAAGCTTTTGGACCCCAAAAGAATTGATTACCTATTCAGTAGATGAGGGTACAGTTCCCTCACCTTTCCATCCTCCATCCATCTTGACTTACTTGGTTTAATGCCTTTGAGTCCAACTCGAAGGTAGTCAACACTTCCCCTCTTGGATGGTCTTGTCCTCGTTTCAAGAATTGTATCTTCTTAGATCTCATCTAGAAATTATGGCAAGAAATCTTCAATAGAAGGTAGTTGAACATCAATTCCTTGATCATCAATCAAAGGTGGCTCATACAAACGTAAGTTTTCAACATTAACAATTGAATACATTTTCATATAAGAAGACAAGCCAAGTTGAAATGCATTATTACCAACTTGCTTTATGATCTTGAATGGACCATAGCCAATGGTTTTAAGATTTTTACCTTCCCCTTGCATCCTTTCTTTGCTAATGTGCAACCATACCTCATCTCCCTCTTGAAACTTGTGATTAACTCTATGTTTGTCATGCCTCTCTTTGTATTTTCTTTGAATTTTCTCAAGTTGTTCTTGAACTTGTTGATGTATAATATGAATTTCCTCAATGAAATTTCGAGCCTTGTCAATATCACTATGGCCATCAATTGCAACATCCTTCTCAAAGATGAAGTCTAATGGCAATTTTGGAAAATACCCAAAGCATACTTCAAAAGGTGATGTTTGTGTTGAAGAGTGCTTTGCTCAGTTGTAAGCATGATGAATGTAATGCAGTTTTTCATCCCACAACTTAGGATGTTTGCTGCAATATCCTCTCAATAGATGCACAACGGTTCTGTTCACCACCTTGGTTTAAAGAAATACTCTTTTTCAACTTTGTGTCCATCATTCTCCATAGATTTGACCAAAAATTCCCAATGAACCTGGAATCCCTGTCACTAACAATAGAAGTTGGCATTCCAAAAAAAACCCAAACATGTTGAAAATAAATTACAATAGTTTGTTCAGCAGTAATGGTTTTCTTACATGGCATAAGTATACACATTTTACTAAATCTTTTCACAACTACATAAAGATAATCATGTTGTTTTCTTGACATAGGTAGACCTCCAACAAAGTCCATGGAGACACTCTCCCATGGCCTTGATGGTACCAGTAGTGGCATGTACAACCCAAGCTTCCTATTACTAGGCTTACTTATTGCACACATAAAACAACCTCTTATAAAACGCGACACACTATCTACCATGCGAGGCCAATAGCAATACCTTTGTAGATGTGCCACTTTTTTTCTTACCCCAAAGTGCCCAACAATAAGAGATGAATGAGCTTCTATCATGACACTTAGCCTCTCTCCTTGTGGTATACACAGCTTTCCCAAATTAAACAACAAATTTTTATGCATTTCATAATCTTTTTCTTCACCTTGATTCCCTTCACTCAAACTAGCATACATATCTTGAAAATAAATGTCATGTGCATATTGTTCTATGTAACTCTCATGTACAACATAATCATTTTTAAGTAAAGTAGATGCAGTAATGATTGGTATTGAAAGCATATCAACAACTATATTGAAAATACCTTTCTTGTACCTTATAACCAAGTGAAACTGTTGAATAAATCTCATCCACCTGAAATGTCTTGATTGCTGCAATTTTGTTTGCGACTGCAAGTAATGTAATGGTTGGTGATCGGCATGTACAATAGTCTCTTTACCCATCCAGTAGTGTTTCCACTTTTTGACACTTTGTACCAACACATATAGTTCTTTTTCATATGTAGGATAATTTGTCAGAACACCATTAAAAGTTTCAGAATGAAAAGCGATAGGCTTACCATGCTCCAAAAGTATTGCGCCCATGGCATAATCATTAGCATCAATTTGTATCTCGAATGGCTATCTCAAATTTGGTAATGCAAGGACTGGAGGTGAACTGATCTTGTATTTTAAAGCTTCAAAAGCTTGTTGTTGTTTGCCTCCCCGTTGGAAGCCTTTTTTCACACTTGTAACTGCATGCATAGGAGCTGCGATGGCAGAAAAGTTAGCGATAAACTTTCTCCAATACTGAGCTTCACCTAAGAAACTTATTACCTTAGTTACTACTTCTGGTGTGGGACAATTCACAGTGGCTTCCACTTTAGAAGGATCAATTCTCAACTCTTCTCCTCCTACAATATGTCCCAAATAGACCAAATAAGTCTTTCCAAACTCACACTTTGACATCTTAAGAAACAATTTCTCTTTCTTCAAAACATCAAGCACTTTATGTACATGCAAGACATTTTCTTCTCTTGTTTTGTTGAAAATCAATATGTCATCTAAGTATACAATCACAAAGTCATCAAGGAATGGACGCAAAACACTATCCATAACACACATGAAATTTGTTGGTGCATTACAAAAACCAAATGGCATAACTAGCCACTCGAAGAGTCATTGTTTGGTTTTGAATGCAGTTTTCGATATATCACTTTTTGCAATTCTTACTTGATGATATCCACTTCGTAAATATAAATTAGTGAAAAAATTTGCTTCTTTCAGTTGATCAAGCAAATCATATATTCTTGGGAGTGGGTAACGATTCTTTACTGTAATCTTGTTCAAAGCTCGAAAATCTCAACACATGCACTTAGTCCCATCTTTATTTGGTATCAAGACTATGGGTGAACCCCATGGCAAGATGCTTGGCCTTATGAGTCCTTTGTCCAACATATCTTTGATTTTCCTCTTTATTTTAGCATTCTCCATTATTGACATGCGATACATACCGATGTTTGGAAGAGGACAATATTGCTGCAACTAAATCTCATGTTGAATCTCTCTTTTTGGAGACAATCCTGTTGGCTCCGTAAAAATCTCATGATGTTCATTAGCTACATCATATAAATCTGATTTCAACTTAAGATCACATCCCTCAAATGATTCATGATTAACATCAGCTTTAGGCTTAATCATAAGAAGAACAAAATTCTAACTTGAATTTACTAGCCTCTGTTGTGAAACCAGCTCCAAAAATAGATGAAAAGAGATATCAACGCCTTAGAAATAAGCCACTTCGAGAGGGAAATATCCAATACATTACATGAATGAACAATTCATGCATGATACAAATTACAAAACCTCCTTTCTATATATAGGAGTCCATGGTGCCACAATGTAATCCTAGTGGAACCACAATGTAATCCTAGCCGACCTAACAATAATAATTTAAGGGCACAATAATAACAATATGGGGGTTACAGGGGTACAATAATAACAATAAGGGGGTTACACTAACAACAATAAGGGACTATACTAGTAATATAGGGACCTAACATGCCCCTCTCCTTCAAAAAAATTATTGTCCTCAACGCTTGAGTAGCTCTAGGTGCTTCTGTATAAAATTCTCATCCTCCTATGTAGAATCTTCAGTGGGTAAGTTCTTCCACTTGATGAGATACTCTAAAATTGATCGATTTCGTAGCCGACGAGTTCTTCTTTCCGTGACCACTTCAGGTTCCAATATGATTTTTCCTTCCTCATCAAGTTTTGGCAATATTGTTTGAACTGGAAGATTTTCACCTATAACCTTCTATAAGCATGAAACATGGAAAACAAGATGCACTCGTGAAGCATGAAGCTCCAATTTGTATGCCATAGTACTAATCTTTTGCAACACCTTTTAAGGACCATAGTACTTTGGCGATAATTTATTATCCTTCTTAGCTTGCTTGAGGGACATTTGTTTTTATGGTCGTTGCCGGAAAAATACCCAGTCTCCTACATCAAAACTTATCTCACTGCGATGTTGATCTGCCTGTTGTTTCATTTGATTTTGTGCCAAATTCAGGTTATTCTTTAAGAGTTGGAGAACTTCTTGTTGATGCTCGATGTGATCTTCCACTGCTTGAACCTTCGAATTTTCTCTTAAAGATGATGTGATGGATGGTGGATGATATCCATAAAGTGCCATAAATGGGGTCATTTTTACTGCAGTATGGAAGGAAGTGTTATACCACCATTCTGCAAGAGGTAATAACTTAACCCATTGTGTTTGTTTATCAGATACAAAACAACGAAGATATCCTTCCAAACATTTATTTACTATCTCAGTTTGACCATTAGATTGAAGATGATAAGATGAGCTATGAGCTAATTGAGTACCCAAACAAGAAAATAACTCCGTCCAAAAATTTCCAGTAAAAATGGGATCTTTGTCACTCACAATAACCCTTGGGTTTCCATGTAGCTTTTGAAATGTGTCCATAAATGTAGTAGCAATTGTACTTGCTTTAAATGGATGAGATAATGCACAAAAGTGTGCATACTTGGTAATTTTATCAACTACCACCATGATGACACTCTTTCCTTCGGACTTAGGTAAACCTGTGATAAAATCCATTGAAATCTCCTCCCAATGTTGACTTGGAATGGATAAAGGTTGTAGAAGTCCAGGGGTCTTAATTGTCTCAACTTTATTCTGCTGGCAAACCAAAAATTCAGCCACAAACTTTTGAATATCAGATTTAAGGCCATCCCAAAAAAATTATTTCTTCACCCTGTGGTAAGTTTTTAAAAATCCCGAGTGTCCTCCTAAATGAGAAGTGTGCAATTCCAAAAGAATATTTTGTTTTAGTTGGGAATTATTACAAAGATATAAGCGATCTTTGTACCATACAGAATCATTTTTCCAACTAAATGTATCATATGTACTAGGATCTTGCTGCAACTTTTGAATGAGTGTCCATACTTCTTTGTCCTTCTTCTATTCATCTCTTGCTTCGGTTATCCAATCTGGTTGGATAATAGAAATGGCACAAAGCAATGCTTCCACCTTTTCATTCTTTCTTGAGAGTGCATCTGCAACAACATTAAGCTTCCCTCTTTTGTAGATTATTTCAGAGTCATAACCCAACATCTTTGTGACCCATTTTTGCAGCTCTTCTGAAGATAGTATTTGTTCCAAAAAATATTTAAGACTATCATGATCAGATTTTACCTTGAAGTGTCTTCCCATTAGGTAAGTTCACCATTTATTTAGTGCATGCAGTATTGCTAACATTTCCTTCTCATAAATAGGTTTCTATAAATACTCTCCTTTGATTAGATGACTTTCAAAAGCAACGAGTCTTCCTTCCTGCATTAAAACAGCACCAATTCCATTTCTTGAGGCATCACATTCCACAATAAAGGTTTTTGTGAAGTCTGGCGTAGCTAAGACCGGTGCTAGGCACACTGCCTCTTTAAGATGTTCAAAGGACTTAGTTTCTTCAAGAGTCCATGAAAATGCATCTTTCTTCAATAATGTTGTTATAGGTGCTGCTATTCTCCCATAATTCTTAACAAACTTGCAATAATACCCTGTTAACCCGAGAAATCCTCGCAACTGCTTTATGGTTGTGGGGAATTTCCATTCCTTAATGGCTTTAATTTTGTTAAGGTCTACCTTAACACCCTCGTGAGATACAATATGACCCATATATTCCACCTATTGTACTCCAAAGAAACATTTGGATGTTTTTGCATATAATTGTTTCTCCTGCAATAGTTTGAGCACCCTGTCAACATGTTCAACATGATCCTTCCAAGACCTGCTATAGATTAGTATATTATCAAAAAATACTAGCACAAATTTTCTAAGGAAGGGTTTGAAAATGGAATTCATCAACCCTTGAAATCTAGAAGGTGCATTGGTAAGGCCAAAAGGCATGACCAAAAATTCATAATGGCCCTCATGAGTTCGAAATGTTGTTTTTGGAATATCTTCAGTCTTCATTCTAATTTGATGATATCCTGAACAAAGATCCAACTTGGTAAAATAAATTGCTCCATGTAATTCATCCAATAATTCATCAATCACAAGAATGGGAAATTTATCTTTAATGGTGAGCTTATTGAGCTCCCTATCATCCGGACACATGCGCCATGATCCATCCTTTTGTGTATCAATACTACAGGAGCAAAGAAAGAACTTTGACTAGGTTGAATTATACCTGCCTCTAACATTTATGCAATCATACGTTCAATTTCGCTCTTTTTGACATAAGGATATCTATAAGGCCCGATGTTTGGAGGAACACTTCCTGGAATCAAATGAATAGCACGATCATGATCACGAATAGGTGGGAGTACTTTGGGAGTTTCAAACACCTTGGAATGATTGTCCAAGACTTGTTGGAAATCTGCAGAAATAGATGATTTTGATGTTGGAACTTCTAGTGAGCATAATTGTGCAATTACACCTTGTTATTCTTTCTTTAGAAGCTTTGTCATGACATTATAGCTTATTATCTTTCCTGGCTTCCCTGCAATACCCCGTAATTCGACTTCCTTTCCTTCTGAAAACAATTTCAAGAAAAGTTCTTGAAAATTAAAAGCTACCGTCCCCAAATATTGTAACCATTGTACTCCTAGTACAACATTAGCACCTCCCATAGGAATTGAAAGCATTGGACTATTCAATACATATTCCCCCATGGTTAGCTTGATATTATCTGTGTATGTGTGTGTGTGTGATTTTAATAGATATTATGATGAAAGAGGGAATCATGTTTATTAACTCTTCAGTGAATTTTATAAAATATACATTTCGAGCAACGCAAAAAACACATTTTTGACTCACACTTATTTATATAAAAAATTATAATATTTATTAAAATCAACTTGATAAATTTTATTATGTTTATTATTTAAATTATATTTATAATAAATGTATTATTTAAATTATAGAAATGAAAATTTAAATCATAGTAAAAACTGATTTTTAAGTTATTAAATTATAAATATAAGAATGTTACAATTTCAATTACAAGTGGGAATATTTTTTCAATTCTATACACCAAAACCCTAGAAATGTAATGAGAAATTAATCCATACCTTTGTTAATTACCTATTCAAATGTAATTAGTGATTAAAATTGGTTTTTTCAAAACTATCAAATACTTACAATTTTGAAGTCTGCATATCATTATTGATATTTACATAAATTTTAAAATTTCCAGCTTTAAGGCTCGATCAAGTTTTAGGGGCCAATCGAGCGATAAAGCTCATTCAAGCCTTAAAGCTCAATCGAGCTCCTGACCTAGGGTTACACAAGAGCTCGATCAAGGGTTTGTTTAAACGCTCGATCAAACGATAAAAATTGCTCGATCGAACATCCTTTTTTCACCAAAATGAAATGTGTAACCCAGCTCCATGCTATCACCCCTATGCAAAAGTTATGGTATGCTTGTAAGAAACAAATTTCATAAGAAAAACTATGGAAATTACATGGATATTGATGGAACTAGATAAATGCATCAACATCTTAAAGGAAAAGCATTGAACACTAAAGGAAAATCGCTATATTGTGACTAGTTAAGGACCATGATGAAGATCTATGAAGAAAAATATACACCCTTGAAGCAATCTCAACAAATATTCCAACCTTTTTAATGCTACAATGATCCCATCTATCTGCACAAGTCCATTTACTATTCATGTAAACATAATGATCGACACAATGAACACAATGAAGATTTTGATGTGGCCAAAGATTGATGTTTCTCATAACACATAGATTCAAGTGGGGATTGAGAAAAACAAAGTTTCAAAGATTCTAAAAATAACTTTCATTAAGTAACACTTAAAATGGTGGTAGAATTGTGTGGACCTAAGCTCTATGGTGGATTTATTGTTATGGAATGATGCATCTTATCATGGGATATATGAAAGCACCAAGAATTAATCTTATTTAAATCTTTAGATTCCCAAGAAAACTAATGAATGTTAAAATATCATTGATTTTTATTTTAATGGGAACGTTTGAGATAAGCTTTAGATATTTGACAATACATAGTTGGTGAAGTACATTTTACCTTTTGAATCTAAGACAATTTTATAGGCTCCTATATTGCTTGTTATTGTGCAACATTAGCTTCTAATGTTAATGAAATTCTAGAGTGAAAGTTCAAACCATTTGTTAGAATTTCCATTCACAGATCTCTATAGTTATATGATTTAACTATCAAGCATGAAACCAAATATAATGTGTAGACCTTATGAGCCCCGGAATCTAATGAAGGTTGTTAACAGAGTTATTCATAATTTTTGTGTTGTTTCACATTCGGGGTGAGGGTCTTAATATTTGAACCCAATATTATCTCCATTTTATTGTAAGAATTTATCCCAAAAAGGATCATGAATTTTTCAAGTTCCATCTTGCTTTGGGAGTGCATATCATGTGATATCTTTGTAACTAGAAGACAAATATGGAAGTGGTCATTCATGTAAGTTTTTTTTTAACTTGTTTCAAGAAATAAACCTCAAAGTAAAGGGGTGCTTCACATAATATGGAACTCCTTAGGTTTAGGTTTCAAATATTGTGGATGTTTATTCTATCAAATATAATTGGGGCTTACACATGGAATGAAACTCACTTGGTGTATGCACAAAGCCTCATCAATTTTCAAACATGTTATTCGAATGATACATATAACAAGGAAAATAAGCTTTGGTAGATGACTTAATAGACTGTTAACATCATGAATGAGCTAATTCCTCAATGCTTCTCTCTAGTTAGAAACTTAGACGTGTCTTCCAAAAATAATGTAGCCATGGATACCTAACCATAAAGGTAAGAAATTACTAAGGAACATAGTAATGTGTTTCTTATATTTGCAAGTTTTCCTTATATGTAAATCCTAGATACCATGGACACTTTGCCATAAAGGTTAAAAACTTAGTAAGGAGCATAATATGAAAACATTTTTTATATTTACAAGTTTTATCATATATGTATATTTCTACAATAATAAAAAAATGTATATTTTTCCATTATTTCTAATAGGTTTTATGTAACAATAAATAATCAACAAGACATAAATGCAATAGAATATTTATTATTTCAAGTTACTTTGTTTTGTCAATTATCTATAGTCTATATTACTATGTAAGTGTTAATTTTTTCAAATTTCAAAAAACAATATTTATGATTATGGTAATCTATCTTCCATCCTTATTTTATTTTATTTTAGAAATTGTTATTCTAGGTCTTCACTGTGTGGAATAAGGTTGCTTACTTAGATCTGAGAAAGAACCTGACTTAGGGGTTTGTTTAAAAGATGAATTTGAAATATGGATTTATTTATAAACTATGGAAATGCATGATTTTTTTCCATTTAAGTTATGTTAAACAATGTGATGAAGACATCTCCAATATGCAAAATTGCATCTAAGATTGTTGTAAACCATCTGTGAAATTACCAAATTTGGCACCAATCCATTCTCTTAGAAAAATAGTTTGGAACTACTAAACCTTATTTTTTATTCAAATTTGTTTAACTATAATTAAAAATACATTTTATTTTGAAATGTAATCTTAGATACACGATTTGTCATAAAACCAAAATTAGAACAAAACTCAATGAAAACTAATAACTACCCCACTATAGGTAAATGAATGCATATGTAAATTTTAACATATAAATTATCAATTTATTCTCCATTAAAGTGTGGGGTTTGTGTCTTCAAGACGATCTTGGAAGAACCCTAGAATTGGAGAATGGAAACTTAATTTTGGTGGGGCTTCAAAGAAAATAAACTTGGAAGGAAAGTGGAGTTGTAACAATAGGGGGGAACACAAAAGCATTGTGAAACTATTCTACTATGAAAGATCTCATTTAGCATCTAATAACTAGGCTTGCATTAGATGCACTCACTAGAGAATAATAATAAAAAATATATTTGATGTGTTGATTATGGGATTTTATTTATGCAAAACTAAAATATTTCTTAAACGTTATGATAGAAAGTGATTACAAAAATAATTAGCAAAGGAAATCCATAAACAAATTAGATATTGAAGTCAAGGCTTTAAAGAGGCTATCAAGTGATGAAGAAAATAGATCATCTCTTGTTGTCACATCAAGAGAGAAAGAATACACTCACAAGAAATCTCACTTACAGTGAAATAATGTGTTGTAGTAGAGAGGTAATTCATGCATATCCATAATGATGAGCTTGATGAATTGTAGATAATGGGTATATTTAAAAAGATGATACAAAGACTGTATTTATTGTTGCGGAAAAATAGTGTTAAGAGATCAAAGAATTAAGATAGAAACTCAAAAAGGAAAGAAATCTCAAAATCCAAGAGTAATTGAGTTGAGAGGGACTATAGTGAAAGGATGATGAAGAAAATAAAGAAACATATGAACCTTGAGATGGCTAATAAATATCATATAAAAGAAGGAAACATAAGACCTATAATATGGTGCCTCTAGGAAGTGCATGAATGTGTTTATTCTTACAATGAAATGAGGGAGGTGATTTTTGACATCTTTATAGTTTTGAAATTGGGGAGATTTAATAAAGAAGACAATACATAAATTTATAATCCTGAATATGATACATCCTTGTGCATGAAAATTATTATTCTTTCAAGTAAATGAAGGAACTTGGATGAGAACTATGACCTCCTAAATGGGATTGCATAGGAACTCTATGAATTCAAAGAGAAATTGCTAAGTTCATGTACAATCATTGACTCTCAATTTTATGTTTTTCAAAAGTATAGCTTTAAACGCATGGCATGGATAAGGAGGGACCATGGAAGATGGCACAAGATATACAAAATCTACAAGATAACTGGATATTTAGACAAACAAAAATGACATATCACAATCTTGTTCAATTGGTTTATGGACTATGATGAGCTTTTGCATATAAGGGACAACATTGAAGGCATATAGTGGACCATTATATGTGAGAAATCCAAATTGTGACTGTTTTGAGACCATGCTATATTATGTCTATTAAGTTAAATGTCAAGGTCTTCCTAAATTTTTTATTTACAATGTTTTGAAATCATATACCAAGTGAATTAATGTAACAAGCGATAGGGGTTCTAAGTTGAGAAAAAAATTGTGGACTCTATTATTTCATATTGGTAGTTGAACAAACCTATATAAATAAATATAATATGTTGAAGGTGGTTTTGTTGAAATATGTAACCTACTATGGGGTTAGTTTTGTGTAATAAGAAGAAGTTTCAAGTGGCCAATTTGAGACGTGATTAATTAAATATTATTTCGTAAAAAAAGGATTTCCCTTTAATCTTTATTATATAATGCCTACTTGAGGCTATGGTGAGATTGGATCTCGAAACTTCTAGTCCTCCTGTTGGTGTCCCGTGTTTTGATAGTTTGGCAAATCAAAAGACAAGGCAACATCAGAACCAATCTTTAGAGTTCCAGGATCTAGTCCTCCTGTTCTCAGAGAGGGATCTCTCAAATGTTTGTTTGCAAAGGTTTATCTTGTGTGCTTAGCATATGAATTTTAGACTAGTTATTAAGTGCAGGTGTTTGTTTGTTTGTTTGGTTGGTTGGGTTGACATAGCAGAAAATGAAAGATCTAGGAAAGATATATAGAATGGAGAAACCTCTGGTTCATTGGGCAATGGAGTCAAAAAGAGGTCATAACATACTCATCAATGGATATGGGATATCAGAGGGAAAATCTAACTTGGCCACAGGATCCTTTGGTTTTTGGAATGAGATGGACATCAATGATTTGGAAAGAGAAGATTAATTCTCAACAAAAGGAATTGGGAAACACAATTTGAACAGTAAAGAGCTTTCTGATAGATAGGGCTAACCATGAATTCTACAAATCACACCTTTAAGCAAACAATGATTCCAAAACAACTTTTAAAATGAAATCTAAGATTCAGGGAACACCCTATTTCCTCAAAGATTTTATTTCAAATGACTTAAAAAACATAAAAGATTCACTGATAATTGCGGTCATAGAAGAGGGAACACCTAACACATCTATGATTACAACTATAAAGACCTTCAAGGCAACTGTTTAAGCAAGGACAAAGGGAAAGATCGGAACATACCTCCTTGATTCACTGTAAACAAGAAACTTCAAAGGGAGACTTCAATAATAGTTTTTAAGTGGTAGCAGACAAGCAGGGAAAACCATAAATCACGCTGAAACCAACTTTTCGAACTATTAAGGAAATAAACGAGCATGAAGACTAAAGAGAGAGATTAAAGACTCTAAAATACTTCAGCAGAAGAAAACATAAAACAGTGAAGGATGAACAGGTCTAAGGTGCTTCCAGGAGTCATTTCTTAGCATAAAACTTTCAACCTACTGTAGTAAGAAGTTATGGAACATAATGAAAGTAGGGGAAAAACATTAAACAGTTCAGAATACTTCACCAATAGCCAAGCTCATGGATCTAATGATAGAGCCTTCTCAGTCACAAGCATGCAACAACATCATCAGGGCTTCCAAGACTTCAATTTCTTCTTCAACTTCAACAGACTATGTATTATTTCAAAGAGTTTCAATATTACAACTAGTGATCAACCAACAACCAACCAACTCTAATCTTCTACAGAAGTATTTATAGAAGAATACAGAGGTGAGATCTGTTAAAAGATCTCCAGGGTCAATTAATACAGACTTAGTGGCTTCTCGACCTTTGAGGGGCTCGATGAAGAAGTTTACAGGTGTTCGTCTGTATTAATGTTTTTACAATTAAGATTAAAGCTCGGTGGGAGCTTTGTTGACTTTTAAGGCTCTGTGTCATGAATGAAATAACTCTGCTGATATTTTACATTAAATTCCTTTGGCAGAATTAATTCTTCGGTTGCGTTGAGGCAAATATCTGATTGCTCAATAACTTCGGCCTATGTTTGAATGCTTTGAGGCACAGGTGGCTTTGTGGTAGCTGGGAGGAAACAATTTTCCTCGGATGTGGGGGTGGAGGCCTTTCTGTCTGATAGATCTTTTGATTTACCTTTAATCGTGTTTTAATTTTGGGGATTAGGCTTTTGATAATCATTCTTAGCCGTAATCCCCACAAATCTGTCTTCAATCTTCTGTTCTGTCGCGTTCTGTCTTCAGCACTAATACTCTTTTAATTGTGATTTAAATAACACAGTGTCTTGTTGATGTTCAGGCCGCACAAGGCTTGTATGGCATCAATGCCTCACGAAGTATTGATGAGATGTTGAGTAGAGCCTTTTAGTCCCTTTCCCTTTGATAACCGAAAGGCCAGAGGATCGTCACCCTCAGCTTTCTTTTCCTTCATATTATGGGAAAAACCTTTGAAACCTGCAAAATAAACAAAACATTATGAAATCCTGCGTTTTTAGCTTTAACTTCTTTGGAGGCTACGGGGAGGAGCGTGGCCGTTGGATGGAAATCATCCAATGGTGGAGATTTATTTAGAGGAGGTCAAAGAAGAGCGGAGGAAGAAAAAATGTGAGGACCGTCGATCGCGCAGAGATCAACGGTGGGGATTACGTGTTGGAATCCTCTTGGCATAAGGCGGAAGGTGATGAAATAATGCGGGAACGATCTGGGACCGTCCGATCTGGACACGTGGACGGTCCAGATCCAATCGGAGGATCGCAATCGGCGGAGAAATGATGTTAAAGCGATTGGCAAAAAACTTGCGATGCAATGTAGCGCGGGCCGTTGATCTGAGGATCAAATCAATGGTAGGGAATGAATCGGAGGGAGAAAACAAATGCATGCGATGGAAAACTCTGATGCGATTAAGCGTTGGTCGTCGATCTGCAGATCAGATCTACGGCGGAGAGTGAATCAGAGGGGTTAAAAGGGCGGAGGAAGGGTTAATAATCGGAGCGATTTGTGGGTCGTTGGATCGCGGAAGGCGGAGAGGAGATCAACGGCGGACAACCAATCGGAGATCGACAATCGGGGGTGGCAAATAAATGATTTAAAATGCGCCTGATGAAACTTGCGTTGCAATTGAGCGCAGGTCGTTTGATCGGCTTACGATCAATGACGGGGATCGCTTTTAAAGCGAACTGGCGAAAACCCTTTAGAACATAGGAAAACCCAACATTTTAATATAAACGAAGGTTTTATAGTATGGGCTAGGTGTATATATATATGAAAGGGTTAGGCACCCGACTGCGGGGCCATGGGTCTATGGGAAACGATAGGCCCAGGTCTTATGTATGAAAAGGGCCTATCGCATCGGAACTTCGGAGTAAGGATTTTCAATCAACCCATTGTAAAAACCCCCGATGCGATTGCGCTTCGGGTCTTTTTAATCTAACCATTTTTCATTTAAAAAACATAACTTCGGTGCGTTAGACCAAAACTTTGGGTAAGTGGGTTTTTTCAAATATACAAAGGAAATAATGGATTGTAGATGGATTTTCACAATGATTTAGCGCCCGATTGCGGGCCCATGGTTTGTATGGAGAAACAATATGATCGGGGGTTATGGAACAGAGGCCAATCGCATCGGAGTTTGTCTATAACAAAAAGACTTGTGCTCGCTGTGTTTTTCCGATGCGATAAGAGTCTGGATGTCTAGCGCTTGGTTCTAGAGCTAGGGCACGTGGAGGGGAAGTGGTTTAAAACTTAGCCCAAGGGGGCTTAAGTCCTTGGTAATAAAAACTTGTTTTTTATGAATTTTTTCAGAGTTTTCAATGGATTTGAGGGTTTCGATAGGGCTAAAAAGTGAGTTCTTAACCTTGTAAAAAATGATTTTCATGAAAGGAAGAAGAGGGATCATGAAAATAGAGGAGTTTTATGGAGAAAAAGGGGAGCAAAATGAAGGTTAGTTTTGAGTGGAGGAAGGGGAAAAATGATGTTTTTTGCAGCAGTTTTTCACTCATGGAAACATCAGAAATTCTAAGTATAAAATAGGAACAATAGTGAAGATTTGGACAGAGGCATAAGGCCTTCAGGAGTCTTCAAGAGCCAACACTTTTTAGCAATAAAATTTGTTCCTTGAAGGCTCCAAAAAGTTTTAGCCACCTTTTGCTATGACAAATTTTATAGGTGGCTAACACCTCCTACATATTCTGCTTCGGTTTTGGATATTGGGACAAACTTGGGAATGATCCTGCAGACGTTAACCCCATTCCTAATATTAGTCCCACTACTTGGATTCCACTGGAATCCCTATCTGAAATCAAATTTGAATGCTCATTTTCACTACTAGAAAATCTCTGTGAAGGAATTGAGGGGGAGGGGGATCAAACCTTGGCATTGAGTGGTGATATTGAATGACAAATCTTAGTGATGGTGTTACACCCACTCATAAATGAACTAACAAGGGGAAAATAAAATGAAACAACTAGAAGCTCACACCCAACTACAACCAACATTATACAAAGTATTAGTGAGGTAGTTATATACCTATCACCAAAACCCCCAAATATTGCAAACAACATACATACAATATATCCATGAGACAATTATACAGTTGAAAATTAATTTTGGAAAGTAGCAATAAGATTATGAACTTATTGTTCAATAGAATTATTAATGGGCTTATTATTCAATAAAATTTCTTAAAAAATAAAAAATAAATAAATAAATAAATAAATAATATATTTTTTATTTTTTTTAACTTTTAAGATAAAAATTAGATATTGTGTTAGTCAAAAGAAAAATAATAAGAGTTAAAGGGAAAAAGGATTCTAATAATCCTCCTTTGAAACATAATTTTGTAGATAAAATTAAAACAAAAAAATATACTAAATAAGCCTCACCCTATTAAAACCTTATTAAATTGGTAAATTAATTTATCTATTATTTAAAATATTAATTAAAAGGTCTAGAATTAAATATGCTATCATATTCTCGCATTCTCTTTATACTAATACCATCATGTCAATCAAATTAAATTTCTCCTATTTTTTAATCCAGGATTATGTTGTGATGCTTTAATATGATGTTTAATGGGAAGTAGAATCAACCCTGACTAAAACAAAGACATAAATTTTTTTCTAACTTCACCCTTATTAGGCAATGTGTTAAATTGGTGGGAAGTGGAATTGTAGAACTATCACCAAGTCTTATTTATATCACACATGTATTATTTATATCACACATGTATTGGGCTAGTTGTCATAATTAGTGGGAAGTGGAATAAGCGAGTGGGTGGGAAGTGCAATGAGGCCATTCCTTGACACTATACCATAATTTTTTTCCTATTTATGCATGGGCATGGTTGTGGAGTATGCAACACATACAATTAGTGTATGAAACAATTGTGGGAAGTGGAATAGAAGTGTAGGAACGTGGAGTATATAGGTTGTATGACATTTTGTCCTAGTTTGATTATATATTTAAAACTATAGTAAAGTCACAGATAAAATGCAATGATAATTGAATATGAATGTATTGCAAATGCACAAACCCATAAGAGAAGTCGAGGAGAAAGCATAGTTTGAGCTAAAGAACATTCATCAAGCGAAAAAAGTTTACAATTTTGTAAGTATATGTTTCATGAATTCTCTAGAGGCATTGTTCGATTCACTAAATGTATTATCTAATTTAAAATTGTTAAACAAACCATTCCATGGAACCTAGCTTTCACGAATCAATCTAATGCATATACACAAGGAATCAAGGGCATATAAGCAAAGTCGAGAACAAAAGTATCATGAGTGACAAGGTTTTATTGAAGGATAAAAGCCAAACCTAATTTTATGTATTAATATTCTATTAAAGCCCAATTTCAGGTATTAATATTCATATATATTAAAACCAAGTTCAAAGTCCCCAATACATTTACTTTCCTCCTAGTCATGTCCCCCATGTATTAATGACTCTCTTTCTCCTTTATCAATAACTTCATTATGCTAATGTTTCTCATTTACAAGTTCATTTCTTTTCTAGAAAATGCAATAAAAATACTAAATTGTAAAAATCAATACAAACACGAACAATTGAAAACAAACCAATACAATACAAACTATATAATGTTGGAAATTTGAAGTTTCCAGAATTAACAATGGAGAATAAACTCCCTCTTTAACACAGAGAAAAGATTTAAAAATTTACACTCACAGTGACAGATTTTTCTCATAAAAAAAAATTCTATTCAGTAAAAAAAACTTGTTACAATTCTTCCTCACTGTAGAGGAATTACAAACTGTTACTGCACTGCTTCTAAGCACAGTTCCAAAAACAAAACAAAAATTTCTCTGTCTCTGTTAAAAAAAAAATAAACAGTTCTTTGTCTATTAAAAACAACTCACTGTGTTTTTATAAAATATACACTGTTGTGTATTATTTTAAAATTCTGCTCTCTCTGTTTTTATAAACGCACTGCTGTGCTTACATTAAAAAAAATAGAACTGCATTGTTCTATATCTCGGCAACTAAAAAAAATTACAATTCTGTTCTATATATTTATAGACAAAATATCTAAATTCAATTAATGTCTTCTGTTGACAAAAATCACTAAATTCTACCGCTTGAAAAAATTCATAAATGCCATTAAAAATTATGTTGCACTGCTTCAAAATTCATTTATGGCAATTTTGACTTGGTGGCAGAATTGATGAATTTCGCGGCGGTGGAGGTTTGGTGGCGCGTGGGTGGCTGGTGGGCGGAGCCACCATCCTTCGTGATTGCGGGGGTATCAACCTGCCCGTACGCAACAAATGGGGTGAGGCCCCGCAGTGATTTACAACCGTTGATCGGTTGGTCAACATGTGATCGCAAGTCAACTGCGGGGGGTACACTCCCGTTAACAACCTCGCAGTTCGACCCCCCGCACATGGTCGATCGCTGCCAACCTGCGCGCTGTTTAAACTCTGCGCTCTGTTCATCCATGCTGCCGCCGATCTCTTTGCCGACGTGATCCTGCCTGCCAAACGTACTGCCGACTGCAACCTGATACGAGCGATTGGAAATTACATTCCAACACTCCCCCTTAATTTCCACTGCTGGGTTTTCCTGCATACCCAAGCATTTTCTCAAGTGTTCAAATCTTTTCTGCGCAAGTGGCTTTGTGAGAATATCTTCAAATTGATCCTCCGTTCTACAATGGTGCAAAACGATTTCTCCATTTGTAACCAATTCACGTATGAAGTGAAACTTGGTGTCAATGTGTTTAGTCCTTTTATGAAAAACATAATTTTTAGACAATGCAATAGCTGAGCTATTGTCACAAAATATCACTGTCCCTTTTACCTGTTCTTGACATAAGCTTCTCAACATTTTTCGCATCCAAACTGCTTGACACGCTGCTGCTGTAGCTGCCACATATTCTGCTTCTGCTGTAGACAACGCTACAACGGGCTGTTTCTTAGAAGCCCATGAAATGGCTCCCGAACCCATATGAAAAACATAACCGGAAGTGCTCTTCCGATCATCTACACTTCCAGCCCAATCACTGTCCGTGTATCCAACTAAATCTGAACATTCTGAAGTAGTATAAAAAATACCAAACCTTTTAGTACCTTTAACATACTCCTACCCTTTTGTTGCTTGCCAATGTATTTTTATTTTTCCACAACCCGAGATCAAACTAATAAAGATGTATTAGTCCGGCCTAGTTGCAACAACACATAAGGCCGCCAACTATGCTTTGTAACAACCAGACCTAAAACTTTCTGTCCGTCCTCTCCCCGCCGAGTTTTAATCCCATCACTGTGGGAGTGATTGCTGCTTTGCTTTCCTGCATGTTAAATCTTTCAAGCACCTCATTAACATACTTTTCCTGTGAAATAAAAATCTCATTTTCATCTTGTTCTACTTCTATTCCCAAGAAGTATTTCAACAAACCCATGTCAGTCATTTCAAATTCTTCTTTCATGACTGTTTTAAAATTTTCAATAAGGCAATCATTATCACCTGTGAAAATAACATCATCAACATATTAAACTACAATCAATATTTTACCATCTTTTTCTTTGATGTAGAGGGTGGGTTCTCCCTCACACTTTTCAAATCCATTTTCCAGTAGATAGGAATCTATCCTACTGTACCACGCTCTTGGCGCTTGCTTCAACCCATAAAGAGTTTTCTTCAATCTGCACACTTTGTGTTCTTGGCCTTTCTTCTCATAACCAAGAGGTTGTTCAACATATACCTCTTCCATTAACACTCCATTTAAAAATGCAGATTTTACATCCATCTAGTATACTTTCCATTTGTTTTGTGTCATATGGACAACACCTCTCACTATTTGCCTGCAAACATCCAAAGTAAAGTTTCCCTCATCCTCCACCTATCCCATGTCAGTTTTTATAGCTTTCACTACAAGCCCCAATCAGTCTCTCTTATTTGCCTTCAAAGATTAATTTGGTCTTGTAGACCCATTTAACACCAATGACATCTTTACCTTTGGGAGTTCAACCAAATCCCATGTCTTGTTTCTTTCTATGGCATTAATCTCGTCATCCATAGCTTCTACCCATTTTTTATCCTTAATTGCTTCTTCGAAATGAATAGGGTCATCAACATGACAATATAAAGAAAACAAAGAATTTATACCTTCATTTGCTACCTCTTGTTCATAAATGTCATTCAAATTTCTGAACTTCTTACCTCTTTCAAAAGAGGGGGGACAAAATGCTTGGAAGAAACACCAAGAACTTCTCCTCAGGTGTGCTTGGAGAAGACTCCATATTTCTGTTCCTCAAGGGCTGTATTTGCTGCTCTTGTGTTAGTGCTGCTGTTTGTGATGTATTTCTGTTTTCTGTTCATCTTCATTTTCACTGTGAGATAACAGTGTTTAAGATTCACCGTTCTCTCTCTTATGCTTCCATCCTGCCTTCCTCTTCAATGAACTCGAAGATCCTCACATAATGAACTTCTTGTGGATGGGTTATATAACTCCGTAGCTTTTGATTCCTCACCGTATCCAATGAAAATACATTTCTCCCCCTGCTGTCCAACTTCTTCCTTAGTTGATCCGGAATGTGTGCATTAGCCACACATCCAAAAACCTTCATGTGTGTGACACTTTGCTTTGTGCCACTCCATGCCTCTTCCGGCACTTTCTTCATTACTGCTTTTGTAGGGCACCTATTCAAAATATATACTGCACAATGTACAGCTTCAACCCAATAACTAGGAAAATTCTTTGCTCTTAACATACCCCGCCACAACCATTATGGTTCCTGCTCTTCTTGCTACTCCATTTTGTCATGAGAAGATCTAGTTGTAAATCCTTTTGAATACCATTTTCTCTATAAAAACGTAGAAAATCTTTAGATATATACTCACCTCCTCTATCAGTCCAAGACTTTGAGCAGGCAGCCCACCACATTCTCAACAAGTGCTTTGAAATTGCAAAATTCTTTTTCAAACACTTCACTTTTGTTTTTCAAAAAGTAAACCCAAGTTTTTCTTGTAAAATCATCTATGAATGTTAAGATATAGTGGCTGTTCGCAAGTGATGAAGTTTGCCATCGGTCCACAAGTGAATATCCGAGTGGACACCCTATGCTTTTGCCCTCTGCGTTTTCCTAAGTAAATCCTCTGTATATTTCTGTGCAATAGTCACAACCTTCACAAAGGCTGTCCGGTTTCTTTATCAATGGTAAACCACTTACCATTCCTTTTCTGTTCAACAAATTAAGACCTCCAAAGTTGAGATGTCCAAATCTCAAGTGCCATAACCAGTTATCATCCTTTGGTTCGCTTTGGTAAGTCTCCTGTGCAACTGCTGCTTTCTCTTCACCATTCTTCAAGTCCGCTCTCATTCTGAGAGGGAACATCCTATTCTTTGTCATCTTTACTTCAGCAATACACTGTTTGCTGGGTGGTTTATCCATGATGGTACAAACATCATTATCAAAGAAAACAAAAGATACCTTCTTTATGAACAAGCCGTCCACTTAAGAGGTTACACTTCATTCCCTGAACATACAACATCTCTTATGGATTTTTGCACTTAATCTTGTTAAACATTTACATCTCCTTTTCCTACAATGTAACTTTGCTATCAGTTCCTAGTGTGACTTGTGACTGCACACTCTCATCTAACATGGAAAACATTGCTAAGTTTCCTGTCATATGGTTACTGCAACCGAAGTCTAGAAACCATAAATCCTCATTCTTTTCTTCATCCATATTACAAGCTAAAACAAATTATTTTTGCTGCTATTTTCCTTAGTGAAATTTGCACTAGTTCTACTTGCCATATCTTGCTGCTTCTTTCTGCATTCATTAGCATAATGACCATATTTTTTACAATGGTAACATTGGACATTGGACTTATCATACCTTTGTCCTTGTGCATTCTGCTGACCGTTCTGCTGGCTGCTGCCTTGGCCTTGATGTTGATTTGGATTGCTGCCCCTTCCTTGAGCATTTGCTGGACTTTCTCGTTCCTCTTCCACTCTCCATTCGGCTTCTCGCCTCTTCCTCTTCCTTTGCCTTGCCCTCCTCTTCCGGCCACTTAGGACTTAAAATCACGTTCCAGATGAGTTTTCACTCCTGCTCAATCTCTGTTCATGAGTCATCAGTGGTGCATGTAGCTCATCCACTGAAAACTTTGTGAGATCTTTAGTCTCCTCTATGGTGGTGACAATCACATCAAACCTTGAGGGTAAACTTCTCAAGAGTTTTTCAACAATCCTCTTGTCCTCAAGAGTCTCTCCATGAGATCTTATTTGTGTGACCATTCCAATCACATGAGTGAAGAATGAGTCAATAGTGTTTGACTCTTTCATACAGAGAGTCTCAAAGTCTCTCCTCAGCAACTGAAGTTTTGCTGTCTTCACTTTCTCCATGCCCTGATAGGCTGTCTTGAGAGTTTCCTGCGTTTTCTGGATCTCTTAGCCACTGCCACTCCCTGGAACACACTCTCATTTCTCATGTACTCATGTGATATTGGTTTGGCAGGCAGAGCTGGCATATTTCTTCTTATTTCTCTTCAAAATCTCTTTTTCTGCTTGAGTTAAAAGAAGAAACTCTACTTCATTTTCTGGCTCTTCAAAGCCATCCTCAACAAATTCCCATAAGTCTTGGGAGACAAATAAAGCCCTCATAGTTATTGACCAGTAGTCATAATTTTTCCCATTAAATTGTGGGAGATGGATATTTCCCATACCCATACCAGTGTTGGAGCCAGCCATTCTGCACTCTTAACTATAATTCAAAACACTTCACTGTGTGTTTTAATTTAACTAACTGTACTGCAACAGTAACACAAGACTGTATAGAGAAATACCTTCGAATTCTTCTTGTCTGAACCTTCACTCTGCTGGAGAGGCTTCTGCAATAACGAATTCCTTTTCTTCAGCTTATTTGACCTTCAAATAGCCTGAATTGGCTCCGATACCATGTTGGAAATTTGAAGTTTCCAGAATTAACGATGGAGAATAAACTCCCTCTTTAACACAGAGAAAAGATTTAAAAATGTGCACTCACAGTGACAGATTTTTCTCATAAAAAAAAATTCTATTCAGTAAAAAAAACTTGTTACAATTCTTCCTCACTGCAGAGGAATTACAAACTGTTACTGGACTGCTTCTAAGCACAGTTCCAAAAACAAAACAAAAAAAATCTCTGTCTCTGTTGAAAAATAAATAAACAGCTCTCTGTCTCTTAAAAACAACTCACTGTGTTTTTATAAAATATACACTGCTGTGTATTATTTTAAAATTATGCTCTCTCTGTTTTTATAAACGCACTGCTGTGCTTACATTAAAAAAAATAGAACTGCATTGTTCTATATCTCGGCAACTAAAAAAAATTACAATTCTCCGTTTCATATATTTATACAAAAAGCATTCAAATTGCCCATCGTCTTCTATTTACAAAATCACAAATTTCATCGATGAAAATTCATAAATGCCATTAAAAATTCTGCTTCACCGCTTCAAAATTCATTTATGGCAATTTTGACTTGGTGGCAGAATTGATAAATTTCACGGCGGTGGAAGTTTGGTGGTGCGTGGGTGGCTGGTGGGCGGAGCCACCATCCTTGGTGATTGCGGGGGTATCAACCTGCTCGTACGCAACAAATGGGGTGAGGCCCCGCAGTGATTTACAACCGTTGATCGGTTGGTCAACATGTGATTGCAAGTCAACTGCGAGGGGTACACTCCCGTTAACCACCTCAGGCCGACCGCGCAGTCTTCATCCTGGCCAGCGTCTTCGGCTGGGTGCATGGCGCCACCGGCAAGCGCCGCTTCCGCGTCGCCGATCTCTTTGCCGACGTGATCCTGCCTGCCAAACGTACTGCCGACTGCAACCTGATACGAGCGATTGGAAATTACATTCCAACATATAAAACAATGTAAAAAATAACAAGTATATAATCCCATTTACTACTAATATTGTAATAAATTTCCTATATGTTTTAATTATACAGAAATTCCCAAGACAATATAAACTCTACAATGTAACAAAAAAATTATACAGTAATGTGTTCACTAGTGAATTTCTTGATAGGTTTCTCGTGCTTTTAGATTATACGGAATCTGCACCACAATGCAAACCATACAATGCAATAGAAGGAAAACTACAGTGAAAACTATGTGATGCAATAGAAAACTATACGGTGTAAAAAAATACTATAAAGAAGAATGAATCCATATACAGAAAACTACGTATATTGAAACGATACTGAAACCTATTAAAACGATAAAGAGATGATACTGAAACCTATTAAAACTTTTTTTTTTCAGGAGAAAAAAATGCTGTATTATATTGATAATATAAAAACAGTACATATACCACATATAGTCTCAGCTGATAAAGAGTCTCAGCGAGAATCAACATATGCCCAGTATTGCTGCTCATGTATTGAGACAGAGAATGATAGTATGGGCCTCCCCATTCCAGGGCCAGATCGGACCCAATACAAATCATCATAATCATGGATTAGAAACATAATTGGATATACAATTTGAGATGCTGATATATATTATCTCCAGAATAAGATTCATCGAGAGGAAAGAAGCATCATGATTAGGCACTGTCTCTTACAGGCTCGGTAGAAAATTCTAGTAAATGATAGTAAGGAGATGATGGTAAACTAGATAAATAGAGCCCATAAGAAAAAAACGTGACTGTGTGATACTTTCAAATTCACCATGAGATATTATCACGCTCGCTTGCAATTATAATAACTCACTCGCTTGTAAGATACAGCATATACTCCTGAGATATAATCACGCTCGCTTGCAATTATAATAACACGCTCGCTTGAAAGATACAGCATATTCTCCTGATAAAATAATAACCGGCTCGCCTGTCATATAATATACCCGCTCGCTTGATCGACCATGTCTTCAAAAACCATAAAGATCCTCGTCACCCTGAATAATAACCTCGCCTGGAAAGTCAATTGTCACGCTCGCTTGATAGGCTCAATATTCTCCACCCATCCGATCGATCCAACAGCGTTGATAGTGATCTGTGGTATAATAACAAGGTACGCCATTACATATTGACAAGCAGCATACCCAATGTCATAATTGGACCTCACAGATGAAATGTATCCGACCGGATTGGAAATCCCGTCCCGGCATGCGTGGAAGTGATACACATTGATAACATGCCACAGACATATAAAGAAACATGATAACCAGGCAAAACATCAGACAGAACATAAAGGATAAAAGGATACAAAAAGTCAAAAAACCGGAGAAACCACCCTCTATGGAATGTGGATCTGGTCCTGCCAAATGGGGAGACCATCTCTAATATGCTTGACATTCATAATCCCATATTCAGAGATAATCCCCTTCCTGGAAAGATCATCTGCCCTTGTATTGTTCTTGCGGAAGATGTGGGAGATTGGAGGTTTGTTCAACCGATTCCATAAACTCCTAGTCCGCCCAATCCATCCAGATAATGCCGGGCAATTCATAGCCATATTATTTGTAATCCAGCCAATGACGAGCTGAGAATCACCGTATACATTCACATTATGCAGTTGTAAATTTGTGGCAGCCAACAGAGCACCCCATAGTGCTAAAATCTTGGCTTTGTTGTTTGTGCCCATGCCCCCGTTCCAATATATGACAATTCTTTCCCTTTGCGAGAGCTTAATCCACGCGCCACATCCCATGACTCCATCAGCACATGCACCATCAAAATAAATAGCAGGAATACCCATTTCATGAGGCCTCAGACGATAGGATAAATCCACTATAGCCGATTGTGGAGATGGTCGATCTTCAATCCACCTTTTGATAGCAGCATAGATTCTAGGGATATGGAAAGGAACGCCTTGGAAAACCATATTATTTCTCCCTAACCATACCTCCCAGATGAGAAAAAAAGGGAGGGACTTGTATTTTCCACGGAGTTTATCCCAATCCAGCGCAGAAGATATAAAATCAACAGGAATCCATCCCTGACCCATGAGATGGGATTAGAAAAGACTCCATAGGCATTTGATAACAGGACATAAAAAGAAAAGGTGGCTAATGGACTCCTCATCAGCCCCACATATACAGCATCTGAAAGGGCCGCAGAACCCCCGCTTAATAAGATTCTCCCCGGTGAGAATCCGACCCTTCCACACTAACCACCCAAATAGAACGATCTTGGTGGGAATCCTTCTCCTCCAGAAAGGACAAAAAGTATTAGAGAATTGATCAGAATAGGATGCTATGTTAATCGATCTGTATATATCCTTTACAATAAGACCCCCTTCGTTCATAGATCCATCCCATACGATTGAATCCACCTCAGCCCCCCAGCAAAAACCCGCAGTCCGAAATGAGTCACGCAACTGATCCCATTCAACCGCCCATCTGCCCTCCAAACCCAATTGATCAGCTGATTTGAATATAGGGGCGTCATAAGCCCATTCCCTTATAGTCTGAGCAAGGAAATGATACCCAGCTCGAGCCAAAACGAATTGCAAGTCCTGTGATGGCCGCGCATCCTGTGGAAAGCCAATGATGTTGATGAAAGTGAACGGGATCCTACTCCCATCCTTAAAATGCCAAGCCAGCCGGCCAGATATACTTCCCATAACTTTTTTAAAGCTCGACCATATGGGCGAAATGAACCGCGGATAAATGACCTGCAAATATAAAAGTTGATGAAGAAAGTCGCCCTCTATGTACTTACTGTGTATAACCGCACTCCAGATCCCATTCCCGTGTATTGCGCGCCAAGCAGATTTAATGAGCAGAGCAATATTAAAGTTCCTTGTATTAAGTATTCCCCACCCGTCATGTTCCTTTGGCCGGCTGAGCTTCTCTAATCTGCATAGATGAAATTTATAAGAGCCACCAGAATCTCCCCAGAGAAAATTTGTAATGACACGATTAATCATATTGATGATCCCGTCTAGTATATAGTATAAATGGCCCCAATAAACCATCATTTGGGATAGGACCGCTTGTACCATAATAAGTCTTCCACCCAGCGATAACCAGCGGTGAGTCCATTTCGTCATATAGAGAGAATTATATGTATTGAAACGATATACAGAAAACTATGTATACTGAACAATATTGAATCCCAAATATGTATTGTAATCAAACTACAAACTAAGCCTTAACCAATTGGAAAGATCGATGCCACATCCTTAACCAATTTTCCCTTAGAGAGATCCATACCTTTGGTAATGCTAGCAACAATCAAGAACCTACTTAAAAGGCCTTTGATCAGAATTTAAATGTTCATGATAATGCTCAAATTCACTTAAACAAATTCTTGAAATGTTTTAAATGATATTACTTTGTAAGACAACTAGATATCATATCACTGTGTGAGACAATTAGATATCAGGGTCGATGGAAAATGGTATTTATATTAGAAAAGAAAAACTAATCCGATGTACAAAATGTCCAATAATTTCGTCATTCAAATATGTAGACTTGAAATAGGTAGAACGAGAACAAACGAGTTTGAAGTAAATTCCCTTTTTCTTTTCGTAATTCGAAATAACACTAAAACAGCCGAACCTTTTGTTCTCTCAGGTTAGAGATCTGAAAATGTTTAACAATGGATCGCCTCCTACGAAAAACCCACATTAGCACCGCGGCACATCTTCATGATTTATAGAATTGAAAAATACTCTCCAGCTCCTTCATATTGCAATCAAACTCATCGAGCGTGGCATGCTCGTTTTGGTCCACCCAGTGCATGATCTGTTTAATAGAATCCTTGATCCTTCGGACAGTGTTCCTCATGTTGTAAGCATAATTCACCAATGACTTCCTGGCCTCCACTTTGTTCCTCATGTGCTATGCATCCTCGGACCTGTATTTCTCAGCATCATGAAACATTTTCTCAATCTCTTCCTTGCTCAATCTACCCTTGTCGTTTACGATGACTATCTTGTTCTTCTCATAATTGGTTGTGATCTTGTTCTTCTCATAATTGGTTGTGTCTACCGCAGACACATTGAGAATACCATCGGCATCAATATCAAAGCAGACCTCGATCTGGGGGACTCTAGGAACCGGGGATTGCCAGAGAGATCAAATTTGCCCAACAAGTTGTTATCTTGGGTTCGAGCTCTCTCACCACAGCCATCGGCTTCAATCCCTAATGAAAGAGGAGTTACATCCAGAAGAAGCGTCTCTCGAATTTTCTCATCACCCTCTCTCCTCAAAATAGCAGCCTGTACGGCAGCAGCTCCGTATGCGACGGCCTCATCGGGGTTGATATTCTTGCAGAGTTCCTTGCCATCAAAAGAGTCCTGCAATAAGGATTGCACTCTGGGAATCCTAGTAGACCCTCCAACAAGAATCACATCATGAATCGAACTCTTGTCCATCTTGGCATCTCGCAGGCATTTTTCAACAAGTTCCATACACTTACTGAACAAATCCATATTAAATTCTTCGAACATGGCCCGAGTAATGGTGGAATAAAAGTCAATACCATCAAAAAGAGAATCAATCTCAATAGTGGTCTGGGCAGTTGATGAGAGAGTTATCTTCGCCCTTACGCACGATTTTCTCAGCCTCATTAGGGCTCTGGCATTGCGGCTGATGTCCTTTCTATACTTTCTCTTAATGTCTCGTGCAAAGTAGTTGACCAATATGTATCAAAATCTTCGCCTCCCAAATTGTTATTGCCAGCTGTGGCCTTCACCTCAAAAACACTGCCTTCAATTGTCAAAACAGAAACATTAGAGGTACCTCCACCCAAGTCAAAACTCAGAACATTGATCTCACCAACACTATTAGCTTGCCGGTCCAATCCATAGGCAACAGCAGCAGCAGTGGGCTCGTTGATAATTCCTATAACATTCAATCCAGCGATGACACCAGCATCCTTGGTTGCCTGCCTCTGTGAATCGTTGAAACATGCAGGAACACTTACGACGGCCTTCGTCACCGTGGTCCTAAGATGAGCTTCGGCAATCGCCTTCATCTTTGTTAAAACCATGGAAGATATCTCCTCGGCTGCAAAACGCTTCTCCTTCCCCTTGAATCTCACAACGATGGTGGGCTTATCACCCGCTCCTGGAATGACCTTGAAAGGCCATATTCCCACATTGCTCTGAGCGCACGGATCAGAGAACTTCCTTTCGATCAACCGCTTTGCACCTGCAATAAGTAAACAATCCAACTTAGCCTAAAAATTACAAGATAACAACGGACCCCGTAAAGACACTCAAATTTGACTCAAAGAAGAAGAATGTAACATATAACATCGAATAGATAGTGATTAACGATTATTGACCGAAAATTGTATTGTTGGGATTTCTGGCAACTTGGATCTCAGCGGACTCTCCGATAAGACGCTCTTTATCAGTGAAGGCGACAGCGGAGGGAGTGGTTGGATTCCCGCGATCGTTGGCGATGATCTCCACCTTGCCATTTTGCCATACTCCCACACACGAGTACGTCGTTCCCAAATCTATAACGATCGCCAGCTCCTCTTCATTTCCATTCATCTCCTCAATCAGAATGGCTCAGACAGGAAAATGCCAGAAAGTCGAGGGCGAGTGAGAAAAACTTCAACTAAAACACCATAAACGTTCAGCTTCTCGATACCCCTTGCACATTAAATATTTCGAAAGTAATGTTGATACTTGCTTTGAAATCTTCACTCAAGCGAATATAAATAGGCCCATCTTTTACCTGTTTTGTTTGGAGAGCATTAGGAGAAAGTACCACCACATCGTGTCATTTCACAGTAGGCACATTCGTTCATTTAATGGGTTTCATCATCGTCGAGACAGGCGTTCGATCAGCTCCCGCGTGTGGGGTAGGGTTGTATCTGGGACTCGGGGCCTTCGACTGATATGTTGGTCATACTGATTTTATTCACCGTTAATTGTCTTCAACCTAAAATAAACGTTATACCTTCCTCGTTGCTATTAGAGAGAGTCATCATTAAAATATGTGTATACCATTAGTGAAGAAATTATGATCCGAGGAACCCCTTTAGCCGGAGTCATTGATATGCACCATAGATCCACCATGCATAAGTTGCCTACATCTCAACGCTTCTTCAGTGGTGTTATAGGGATTTATACGGTATACATAGACGCCTTGTAAGCATGATGGTGAGGCATGGGCAAGTTGAGATGTTGTCAACCGAGTCCACCAAATCCCCGGAAGTTGTTTTTAGTGGAAATAGATTCAGCATTATCCCAAAAAATATTAGACATTCACGTTTTTCAAAATTATTGTTTTCATTATTTTCTAAATAAACAAACATAAGACATAAAAAAAAAATTAAATTGAACGGTTTCAACCCGTCATATTCTGGTGGTCAATTAGCTACTTTACTGGGCGTAATTAAATGCTATTGTGGACTGTACAGAGGCAATTGGCTCTGAAAGAATTTAAATCCAACGACTTCCATGTCACTAGAGTTTGCAATAAATATGAGGATTTTCATAATCTACATAAACATTTTTTTTATTTATGGGTGAAGAGCAATTTAGTTATCAAATTCTAAGAACTCCACGGCGAAATACCTTCGGTTGGTTTATAATTGAAGGGACCGAGATTCATGTTTTTTTTTTCTCTTTTCGAATTGGGTTGAGCTTAAACGACACTAGCCTCAATGTTGAATGAACGCCCCTTTAAAATAGTTAGCACGGAATTCAAACTAAACACTACGCAACCCAATTTAACTAAACCTCATGGATTCGAGAACCTCTGACACTCTACCACAGTATTTATGAATCTAACTCAAAATGATTAGACGACTGCCGTCGAAATCTGTGCTGGCGGGCCGCGGCCAGCGTGGTAGGAACACGCTGAACACGCTTGAGCCAAATCATGATTGCAATCTAATAACTTTCGAGGGGACGACTCCATCTCCGTGTGTCAGTGTAGGCTCTCTCTTTTGGCCGTAGTCTAAAAAAGCAAGAGAATAATCTAGAATTTGGTAAAGATTTTAAAAAATTTTGACAAAAATTTATTAGAATCATTGTTTATAGTTGTTAAATTTTAGTTTTTTTGGGTGCTTTAAGGGTTTTTGATAGTCTGAATTCATTTTCACTATCAAAAATTCAATTCAAACACTCTAACTATTTGATTTTTTAAATTTTTTTTACCACATTCCAGCAAAAACACTACCATGAAACTATTCCATTACGCTGAGTAAACTAACTTCCTCTCTTTTGCATTGACATCAGTGAAAGTCATGGTTGGTTATTCTATTTCAAAAAAAGATCGCTGAGAACCAGCAAGCCCATGCATAAAATTTCAAGCTGGGCATAAAATTCCATGCTCATATACAAGTGCAAAAATGAGCTGGGCATAAACTTTTAGGCTTGCTCAAATACAAGTGATTTTGCTGTTGGAATATTGAAAATTCCATAACAAACAATGGAGAGAGTAATACTCTCTTCTTCTAACACAGAGAAAATAAAATTTCTTCACAGGAGAGAGAGCTCAACACTTTGAAAACAAATTTCTATTCCATTCAACAATTCAAAAAAAAACTATTACAGATTCTTCCTCACTGAGAGGGATTACAAAATGTGACTGCTGCAAAACGCAATGTTGAGATTGCAACAAGATGATGAGCTTAGTGGAAAGGAGTCGCCTTCACTAAGTGGGCCCGCAGGCTATTTTTGGCGCAACGTCTATTTTTAGACATATGGACCATGTTCTATGAGTTGTAGGATGATATTTGTGGATAGTTGGTCAAATCGGAAAAAATAGATGGACTTCTATTTTTAGACATATTGGGCAGAATCTATTTTTAGATTGCCAGTCTAAAGATAGATATGTCAAATATTATTAGCTCTTAATAATATTTAGACTCTAAACATTATCTTATTCTCTTGGAGCACTTCAGTTAAGTGCACAGATGTGGCACAGGAGCTGACAGAAGGAATTACGCTATTCTTAAGGGTTAAGTGGAGCTATTGCATGGATACTTTAGTTAGAATTCATGTGACAGAGTTTGGTGGAGTTGATTGAGGAAGTTAGTGGAGTTGTATTCAGTTTAACTAATCTAAACATAGTTGAGCTATTTGTATTCAGTTTAACTAATTGATACAATTAGTGAGAGTGGTGTGAATTAATTATTAATTAATCCACTAATTATAAACTCATAAATCAACTAAAGAATGCATCAGTCTAACTCGCATGCAGACAATTTCAGTGAGGATCAGTTAAGAAATAGGTGAATGGTTATGTTAACCATCGCCTAGACTATACCGTTGCTATTTGCAACACACAGATAGGTGGAGTAAGCCCATGAGGATTGCGCAGTTCAGGCTGGTGGTTTATCTATATAAAGAGGCCATCCCGTAGCATTGAAAACACAATAGAGGCTGGCTATCAAGTGGCAAAATATTGGAGCATGTGTTTTGCTAGATCTAGCTTGATAGTGTGTAGCAATTGAGGGTGTGCATGACAGCTTGTGAGGAGCTTTTGTACTATGATTTTTACATGATCTCCATGACATATAATATACAGATAGTTGGGCTTAGCTTCTTTTTCCCATTGTGGTTCATATGTATCATTGTGGTTTTAATGTATGCATGCAATTGATTTTATTTCTGCATGTGATGATCAATGGTAGAAGAGATTCTGTATTATGCATGAAGCTAAAATAGTGTGTGATCAAGAGAATCTCGGTGAATAATATCTCAGTTATTCAAATTTCTACACGCAGTGCACTCAAATTCTTCTCTGTCTCACTCTAAAACCATACACTGTTGTGTAAAATTTCTATGCTTTGTCTCTCTAAAAAAAACGCACTGCTGTGCTATTACAAAACTTACACTGCTGATGTGTATACAAAAAAAAATTACACTACGTTGTATGCCTCACAAGCCTTTTATGTTGCACAAAACATAACTTGAAAAATCCTTGATGCTGTCCTCTCTGCTGAGTTTTAATCTCATCACTATGGGAGTGATCGCTGCTTTGCTCTCCTGCATATTAAATCTTTCCAACACTTCATTAACATATTTTTCCTGTGAGATAAAAATCTCATTTTCATCTTGTTCTACTTATATTCCTAAAAAGTATCTCAACAAACCCATGTCAGTCATCTCAAATTATTCTTTCATGATTGTTTTAAAGTTTTCAATAAGGTAATCATCATTACCTGTGAAAATAACATCATCAACATATAAAACTACAATCAACATTTTACCATTTTTTTCTTTGATGTAGAGGGTGGGTTCTCCCTCACACTTTTCAAATCCATTTTCTAGTAGAAAGGAATCTATCCTACTGTACCATGCTCTTGGCGCTTGCTTCAGCCCATAAAGAGCTTTCTTCAACTTGCACACTTTGTGCTCTTGGCCTTTTTTTCATAGCCGAGAGGTTGTTCAATGTAAACTTCTTCCATTAACACTCCATTTAGGAATGTTGACTTCACGTCCATTTGGTAAACTTTCCACTTGTTTTGTGCTGCTATGGACATCACTGCTCTCACGGTTTCCATTTTAGCAACCGGTGCAAAAGTTTCTTTATAGTCTATCCCATGCTTCTGCTTATATCCCTTGACAACAAGTCTGGCCTTGTGTCTCTCTATTTTGCCTTCAGCATTACTTTTGGTCTTGTAGACCCATTTAACTCCAATGACATCTTTACCTTTTGGGAGTTCAACCAAATCCCAAGTCATGTTTCTTTCTATGGAATTAATCTCCTCATCCATAGTTTCTATCCATTTTCTATCTTTAATAGCTTCTTCAAAGTGGATAGGGTCTTCAACATGACAATGTAAAGCAAACAAAGAATTGATGCCTTCATTTGCTGCCTCTTGTGCATAAATGTCATTCAAATTTCTGAACTTCTTACCTCTTTCATCAGGTGTACAAATGCCTGAAGAAGCACTTGAATTTCCTCCTTGTGGTGTGCTTGGAGAAGCACCTTCATTTCTCCTCAAGGGTGTGCTTTGCTTCCTTTGTGTTGGTGCTGCTATTTGGGGATGTATTTCAGCCAACTCATCATAATTTTCATCATGAGATAAACAGTGTTTAACATTCACTGTTTTCTCTATGCTTCGATCCCAAGCTTCCTCTTCAATAAAATGAACATCTCTGCTCACAATAAACTTCTTGGTTGATGGGTTGTATAACCTATAAGCCTTGGATTCCTCACTATATCCAATGAAAATACATTTCTCCCCCTTGTTGTCCAACTTCTTCCTTAGCTGATCTGGAATGTGTGCATAAGCCACACATCCAAAAACCTTCATGTGTATGACACCTTGCTTTGTGCCACTCCATGCCTCTTCCGGAACTTTGTTCATCACTGCTTTTGTAGGGCACCTATTCAAAATGTACACTGCACAATGTACAGTCTCAGCCCAATAATCACTAGGATAATGCTTTGCCTTTAACATACTCCTCACTATGTCCATTATGGTTCTATTCTTCCTTTCGGCTAATCCATTTCGCTGCGGAGTATATCTAGTTGTAAACTGCTTATGAATACCATTTTCTCTACAAAAACGTAGAAAATATTTAGAGATATACTCACCTCATCTATCAGTGCTTAGGACTTTGATATGTCGCCCACTTTGGTTCTCAACAAGTGCTTTGAAATTGCAGAATCTTTCAAACACTTCACTTTTGTTTTTCAAAAAGTAAACCCAAGTTTTTCTTGTAAAATCATCTATGAATGTTAACATGTAGTGGCTGATAGCAAGAGATGGAGTTTGCATCGGTCCACACAAATTTGAGTGGACAATCTCTAAGGGTGCCTTTGCCCTTATGCTTTTCCCGGAAGGAAAACTTTCTCTGTGTTGTTTCCCCAAGATACAACATTTACAAAGGCTGTCCAGATTCTCTATCAATGGTAAACCTCTTACCATTCATTTTCTATTCAACAAGTTAAGACCTCCAAAGTTGAGATGTCCAAATCTTAAGTGCCACAACCAATTTTCATCTTTTGGTTTGCTTTGGATAGCCTCTTGTGCCACTGCTGCTTTCTCTTCACCATTCTTCAAATCTGCTCTCATTCTAAGAGAGAACATCATGTTCCTTGTCATCTTCACTTTCGCAATACATTGTTTGCTGGGTGGTTTGTCCATGATGGTACAAACATCATCCTCAAAAAATACATTATACCCCTTTTGAACAAGCTGTAGAATACTTAAGAGGTTACACTTCATTCCTGGAACATAATAAACATTTGCTATGGATTTCTTTGCACCTTTCCTTATTAAAACATTTACATTTCATTTTCCCATAACAAAAACTTTGCTATCAGTTCCTAGTGTGACTTGTGACTTCACACTCTCATCTAACATAGAAAACATTGCTATATTTCCTGTCATATGGTTACTACAACGAGAGTCTAGAAACCATAAGTCTTCATTCTTTTCTTCAGCCATATTACAACCTAAAAAGAAATTATCTTGGCTAAGATTTTATCTAGTGAAATTTGCACTAGTTCTATTTCTCATATCATGTTGCTTCTTTATACATTCATTAGCATAATGACCATATTTTTTACAATAGTGACATTGGACATTGGACTTATCATACCTTTGTCCTTGAGCATTCTGCTGACCACTTTGCTGGCTACTTCCTTAGCCTTGATGCTGATTTGGATTGCTGCCCCTTCCTTGAGAATTTGCTGGACTGTTACTTCTACCTCTGTTTTGGCTTCTGCCTCTTCCTCTCTTGTTTCCTCTGCCTTTCCCTCTTCCTCTTCCGAAAGACATCTGGGTGTTAAAGGCATGTTCAAGAGATGAGTTTTCACTTCTACCCAATCTCTGCTCATGAGTCATCAGTGATGCATGTAGCTCATCCACTGTGAACTTTGAGAGATCCTTAGTCTCCTCTCTGGTGGTAAAAATCACACCGAATCTTGAGGGTAGACTCCTCAAGAGTTTTTCCACAATCCTCTTGTCTTCAAGAGTCTCTCCATGAGATCTTATTTGTATGACCATTCCAATCACATGAGTGAATAATGAGTCAATAGTATCTGACTCTTTTATACAAAGAGTCTCAAAGTCTCTCCTCAGCAACTGAAGTTTTGTTGTCTTCACTTTTTCCATGCCTTGATACGATGTCTTGAGAGTTTCCCATGCTTCTTTGGATCTCTTGGCTGCTGCTATCATCGGAAACACACTCTCATGCACTACTTGATACAATAAGAAGAGAGCTTTGGAGTATTTCTTCCTATTGCTCTTCAGCAACTCTTTCTCTGCCTGAGTTAAATCTTCAAACTCTTCTTCATCTGTTGGCTCTTCAAAGCCATCCTCAACAAATTCCCATAAGTCTTGAGAAGTAAATAAACCTCTCATAGTTATTGACCGGTAGTCATAATTTTTCCTATTAAATAGTGGGAGGTGGATATTTCCAATACCCATGCTAGTGCTGGCTCCAGCCATTCTGCACTCTTAACTATGATTCAAAAAACACTTGACTGTGTATTTAAAATAACTGACTGTTCTGCAACAGTAACACAACAAACTGTATAGAGAAATACCTTGAATTCTTTTTGGCTGAGTCTTCACATTGCTGGAGAAGCTTCTGCAACAAAGAACTCCTTTCCTTCAGCTTCTTTGATCTTCAAAGAGCCTAGACTATCTCTGATACCATGTTGGAATATCGAAAATTCCAGAACAAACAATGGAGAGAGTAATACTCTCCTCTTCTAACATAGAGAAAATAAAATTTATTCACAGCAGACAGAGTTCAACACTTTGAAAACAAACTTCTATTCCATTCAACAACTCAAAAGAAAACTATTACAAATTCTTCCTCACTGAGAGGGATTACAAAATGTGACTGCTGCAAAACGCATTGCACTCAAATTCTTCTCTGTCTCACTCTAAAACCATACGCTGCTGTGTAAAATTTCTATGCTCTGTCTCTCTAAAAAAAACGCACTACTGTGCTATTACAAAACTTACACTGCTGATGTGTATACAAAAAAAAATTACACTACGTTGTATGCCTCACAGGCCTTTTATGTCGCACAAAACATAACTTGAAAAATTAACAAAAAAAAAACTTATGTATACATATATATTATAAACGTATCGTTTATAATATATATATTATATTCGTTGATTGGTTAAAAACATTTCTTGATTAATTCATAACAAAACATTAATCAAAAACTTTGATTGTGCGTGGACCCCGCCGGAACTCAAACCTCAATTAACCATCCTTCATAACGATTTCGGGTGACAAAAGGAGCCCGCTGACGTCACCCAGATTGTGACCTGAAATCCTCATAAAATCCGCCCTATAGAGCGTATCGGGTCCGTTTTGGGCCTGCTGACATCAGCCCAATTGTGACCCGAAATCCCAGTCCAATCTGCCTTATAAATTTTCGGGTTTGGATTTCATGACTGTGCGTACAACCAAACAAGACCCGCTCCAAACATGCTCCGCCATGTGTCTACCTGTCGACTGCAAGGACCACTGCTCCTGTGGATTGTTGATGTGGTCTGTGGGACCACAAAAAACTTTAAACTAACTTTCCCGCGCTCCAATCAAAAACTTATACTCTGTTTCATATAAATGCTTTGTATGTTTGAATGTACAAAGACCTGTTAAAAAACTGCGACAAGACTGTAGGGGGTTTTCAAAAATCGATTATTTCTCCATTTTAGAAAGCGGCTTGAGTACAAAGAACCTGGAGATTAAAATAGAAAGCGACTCTACACAGCCAGCATTGAAAGTAACATTTCAACATTTGCAAGGCCTGAACTTACAAATTATTTTGCAGAAATTGCGGTAATGGTTGTTGAACCAGCAAAGAAGAATCCTCTGGTTGTGTCCCCCTAGCTACTTAGCACCTTTCCCAGGTTCCATTCTGGTCAAAAGAAAGAGCTCCATAAATTTCAAGCCGCCCTAAGGTAGAGAAATTAGCTTCTCTCTAGTAGCGCATAAGTAGTTCAACCTCTTTGATTAGTCAGAATTGTTATGTAGGAGTTCTAATGACAGTTCAATAAATTTTTTTCTCATAACCCTTGATCTTAACCTAGCTAGCTCGCCCTTGATTTTAACCTAGTTAGCCGAACAAGTGACTACAATTTAGACTGAAACTTGAAGCCCACCTCAAGCTACCAAACATTTCCAATAAAAATAATTGAAACACCATAGAAACTCAAGAAATTTTGCCAATGCCCTGAAACTTGAGGCCCACCTCAAGCTACCTAACATTTCCAATAAAAATAATTGAAACACCATAAAATCTCAAGAAATTTTGCCAATGTCGTTGAAAAACTTGAAGGCCACCTCAAACTACCAAACATTTCCAATAAAATTAATTGAAACACCATAAAAACTGGAGAAATATTCCCATATTCGAACATGCACTTGTGAGCAAAGGTGACTACAATTCAAACGAAACATGAATCCCTTGGTCATCTCTATCCTTCAATTATAAACCAACCTAACCTTATAACCTTATACGCCATAAAAACTGAGAAATATGCCATAAAAACATGAGAAAATTTTCCAATATGTATGCTGGAAATGTGAGATCGAAACATGAAGCCCTCATACCAACATAACCTTATAAGCCATAAAAACTTAGAAATATGCCGTAAAAGAAGATAAATTTTCCACTTGCATGCTTCAATTATAAGCCATAAAAACCGAGAAATATGCCATAAAAATTAGAGAAATTTTGTATGTATGTAAGTGAGCTAGATGATATAACAGCCCGCCTCATCACGTTTAACTAAGACTCCACTTGACCAAACCATTTATTTTATTTATTCTATTTATTGTTTGATTTTTTATTGAATTTTTATTACCTTGAGTATGAGATTTTTTATTTAATTGACTCAGTAAATAGTAGACTTATTTTTAATATAAGATGGTGGAATGTTTTCTTGGTTGCCACTATATCAATGGATAAGGTTGATGAACGTAACTAGTTTACATATCTAAATCAAGTGATTAAATCCTGCTCAAATATTTTTTTTACCAAATTATAATTAAAATTTTACTGTGTTATTAACTATTGACAACATATGAACATTAATGCTAATTAAATTCACATCATTGAATTCATGGCTTCATGAAACGTCCAGAAAAGACCTCCACTATTTGAACCACCATAAAACTATGAAATGTGTCATATAGCTAGATAATAAAACTATGAAATGTCTTATAAAGTCACATGTTCATTTTCTTTCATAAGGGTTCATTCACAATTAATGATATAGAATTTATTGTGTTTTATTGCTATTTAAGAATAGAATAACATGCCAATGTGTTATGTTTTCTTGGTATTATAGGAATTTATTATGTTTAATTTCTATGTAACCATAATTGTTTTAATATTTTAATCATGATTTATTGTTTTAGTAATATTTTTGATATTTTAATAATTGTAGGTTACATAATGTAATTTACAATTTAATTATATAACTTATAAGTAAAAATATGACTTACAATTTAATTATGTAACTTACAAGTAAAATGATGGCATGCAATGGAGTGCCATGGAGCACCACAATTGGAGGTGTTCAATATTATTTATTTAATACACTTTTGTGAAATTGAAATGTCTCTCATTCAAATTCCACAAAACAAATTCAATACAAAAAGAACCTAAGCTTATTTAAAAGGAATCGATGAAATGTTGTAAGTTTCATTTCATAAATCTGTTTCTTCACAAGTTTCAGTTTAATATGAAGGTTAGTCCAACTTTTTGGTTCATTGGTTTTTTTCAATATTGTAGGGAAATTTCCTAGGTTTCGTACATTGAATGGTATATAATAGATTGATTGTGGTAAGTAGGTACGCACAGCTTCTATTTGATCCCTAGGTACAATGTCATATATTTGGCGTTAAAGCCTCCATTAAATTGTTCCAGTCTTAATAGAAAGTGGGAGGTATGTAAAACTCAGGCCCTTTATGTTTTGATACTCATGCTCAACGATGCATGCAAGTAGAGAATAGAAGGATGCAAAGCTTAATTGCAGATGTAAATTATAGTGAAAATTTGGGATTGGGATTACAGTCATATTGCTTAGAAAACAAATTTTATTATAACCCAGATCTGAGCCTTAGTACAGTAGCATATTGAAATTTTAGTGAGTTAAAAATGTGATTTGCTACCTAAGGGATTGAGAGATTTCAGTATATAATGAAAATCTTGTAGACAACAATTCCACCTTAAGGAAGGATAGGCATAATCTAGATCCATGGAAAAATCACTTTAACACGCTGCACTGTAAGTTAGAGGTTGGTTAAGATTATTTCAACGGTGCATTACAATGGGCGTAAAAGAGAAAACAATTTTTCTCAACTCATAAATTGTGGTTCTTGATCTTAGCTTTCTCCTGGGTCTTTCAATTGAATTATCTGTGATTTTTCAATTGAACCCAGATCTCATATCCCAGATCTCATACCTATTTGACAAAAAAATAGAGAGAAAGAAATACAAATTAACACACAAAAACAAATTTGTATTCATAAAACTTTTTATATACATATTTATAGAGCTATGTCTTTTGACTTTTGCAACTTTATTCATTCACAATAAACCCACTATAATTATATAAATCCCTAACTTATTAAATATATAATCTCGCAAAATATTTTCATACAAAATCACATTAAATTGAATTTTTCTAATATAAATTAAACTTAAACTAACACACAGTATCTCCATACATTGCATCCAAACTAGAGTAATTTACTATTTGTAAAAAAAAAATGAAATTGTTTACGACAATATTGTTGGGTATGTATTATATTCTTTCCACGACTAGTCATGCGCAATATTGTTGGGTATGTGTTATATTTTCTGGACCCTATTTTTAGGTGGGCGGACCCGCCCATGGTTTTGTGCATGGGTTTGCACATGGTTTTGGGGCATGATGGTTTTCGGCCTCTGGTATTTTGTAGATCAGGGTACTACGATTATGTTCTAATCCAGAGTTAATGGATTGAGGTTTATGTATGCTTCAACATGTTTATATATGTGTTGTAAAACTAAAATGAATATAATGAAAAATCAAGCTGATAGTCTCAATTTGGGATCTGGGGAAAATCTCTATGTATATCTGTTTTATGTTTTATGCTCTCTCTATTGTTTATTTTCTATTTTTAAGATTCCTTTGCTGATAATTTCTGTACAATGTTAAAACCTATAAAGATGGTGTAAACTAACACAAAAAATCTCCATACATTGCATTCAAACTAGAATAATTTACTATTTGCAAGAAAATGATTAATAAGTGAAAATTAAGAGCTTTGTCAAATGAAATTTATGAGGAGAAGATACTATAAAAAAAACAATTAAAAGAGGATTATCGGAAATTAAATAATGAGTAAAGCTATCAGAAAAGAAAGAGGATATGCCTTTAATTTTATTTAATACAATTTTGGAAATGAAAGTTTCACAATCTTAAACCGGAAAATTTATATCATTTCTCGTTTCCTTAGCTTCACTGTTAATTCCATTGATTCACTTTTTGCTGGAAAATTTATTTCGAGTTTCCTTAGCTTCATTGTCGAATCCGTTGATTCACTTTTTGATGCCATTCATTTTTATGGTGTTGTTGGACGTGAAGAGTAGTGTTGTATTTACAATATGTTTTCCTTTGTATTATTCTTTCCACATATATTATTTTATTATGTAGGTTTTTCTTTGTTATCATTCTTTTAAATTCATATCAATTAAATATTTTTTTGTCAACTTGTATCAGTAAAATACAGAGTTTTACTTTATGTTTTTTCTATCTTTCTAATTAGTAAGGAATAAATATATTTTTCTCAAATTGTATGGTTTTTTTTTCAAATTACCTAAAACGGAGTTGGATCTGCATTTTGTCAGGATTGTTAATTTCAATAAGGGATAATGTCCATGACACTAATCACAAATCAAGTTTGTTAACTTTAATAAGGGATAATGTCCATAACATTAATGACAAATTATTTGTCAGTTATTGAAGATAACATTCAATTAGGCTGTCATTTTCATTTCATTTTTCTTTTCATGTGTATTCACATATTTTTTTTATTTAAAATTTCTCTTTTTCTAAATTCCATACATATTCAAGGAGTGTGAAAATAGTGTTAAAGAAATTGTAACTGTCTAAAAAATAATATATTTTATTCTACGAACTTATTTATTTTTTAATATAAAATACTAATATTGTAAATATATTAATACTTTAATATAATATAATTAAGATAGTTGATATTATCATTACAATTTATATTAATAAAATTTCAAATATTAATTATTATTCATGTAATACAAATTCATGAATACAAATAATAGATATTACTCGATATTAAATAATTTTTCTTTTCATTAGCTTTTACTAAAGAAAAATTTTGATTGCTTATTTATAAATATTTTTATTTACTAATATTGTTAATATTAATACTGTTAATATAATATAATTAATACAATTAATATAATTATTATTAATATATATTAATATTAAAATATTGATACATTAATATAATATAATTTATATAATTTATATTAATGAAATTAATATAAATTAATTTCAAATATTTATATTTGTTATTAAGTTCAATATTTATATATTTTTATTAATATTCATAAACATTAATAAACATAAATGTTTAAAATTAAAATATCAAGTATAACTACTAAAATTAATATTAATATAAATATTTTCACGATTAATATTAATATTATTAATAATATAGATTATGTATTAATGTTTTACTGTTTTAATGTTTTTTTCTTCAAACAAATATAGATCATGTTAATATGTCATTTGTTAAATTTCAAATTTAAAACATAGTGAATTTATTGACATAACCAAACATATCACAATGCCAATGACATGTTGGAATTGAAAAATTATTCATTTTACTTTCACCATTGACTTTATACATGTCAAATTTATAATAATTTATAATAAAACTATTTATTTGTTCAATTGTAGATTTGTGCATATCATATAATTAAACTAATAATTTTAATAATAAATAAAATTAGTTCAAGCACATATCAAAAGTTTACTTTGATATTAATTATTTATTTATATATATTTTGTATTTATTATTATTATTAGTGTTAGTATAACATAATTAATATAATTATTATTAATATAAAATACTAATACTGTAAATATATTGATACTTTAATATAATACAATTAATATAGTTTATATCATTTCAAATATTAATTTTTTTATATTTTTACATTTATACTATTTTTTCCCATTAATTAAATTAAAATACATATTATTAAAATCAAATTATATTTGTAAATATTTATTTAATATAATTATGAAATTGTTATTTCAATTGTTAAGTAATAAATTATATAAAAATTTATAGAATTAATATTCATTCATAAGTGAGATTCATCCATATATAAAGAGAGTCATTCATGTAATACAAATAATAGATATTACTCAATATTAAAGAATTTTACCCGGATGCGGGTGACAGCTATGCGCGTAAGAGCGATGGGACAGAGGTCGTGAGGACGGGAGGCCACATGCCAACCCATCCGCGACCACCTGCTCGCAGTAAATATCACCCGATCGATCATAATGACCATCGTAATGGTGAAGCCGCTCGACATGAATTCTGATGGCAGAGGTATTTTCGAACGCCGCAAAGGCGATTCGCACCAGGTTAACCAGATCGCTCATTCATTACAGAAGGTTGTTGGCTGCAGGAACAGAGGGCTATTTGAGATGGATCCCGCGCTGAGGATTTCACTGTGTAATTCGGTTGAGGACTGCGCCAACAAGCGCACCACCACAGGGAAGAGGAGTCGCCAAACTTGCTGTCTGAAGCCTGACGAGAGTCTTCACATCTCCATTGCTGGTTCCTGCAATTCGGCATCGTTGGTCCTGAGCTTTCCTCCAGAGCCGACCTTGGTGAGCTCGTCTTCGTTCCAGCGTTTCAGCTCTATCTCTGTTGCAAGTATGCCACGACTGAGGCACAGAATGCGTAGCAGGAGGGGCGCCTCTCGCTCCGCCAGGAGGCGCTCGCCCTCCTCTTCCACTTCTCCGTCGGCAATCTCTTTGCCATCTGACAATATCTTCCATGGCCGCCATTTACGCTCTGGTCGCAGGCTCGACTCGCCCTCTGGGGATGCGATGCCCACTCAGTCTCACACAGCTCTTTTTTCATTCGATTGCACCCTAAATCGACCTAGAGTCACAGTCGCCATCTCTGTGGTTTTCATGGAAGAGCCCTCGCCTGTAATCCCTCCGGATGATCCTGCTCCTGTCGATGGCGCCATCCCGGCAGCTGTGCGGCTTGACTCGAGGGTTCAGACTAGCGCGCGTAGGGAGGTTATGCCTGAGGTTTCAGCTCGTGGTCCACCACTTCAGACGGAATCGCCTACTGAGGTCCTGCCCAATGCTGAACGTTCTTACGCCCAAGGCGCACCAGCTGACTTCGGCTGCAGGGTTGAGGAGGTCGCCCCAGATGAATAACTCGACCTTTTTTCTTGTTTCTCAGGTTCTCGCTCTGCCCTCTCTGAGGGATTGTCATGCTCCTCTTATGTTTCCTACAGTTTTGGTCCTTTTTTGTCAGTGACCAGTCTTAGTTATTACAGTGGTCCAATTTTGTCATGGTCCAGTTAATCTGCTACATAATGTACATGTTTTCAGTTTTCAGTCAAAGCTTCCCAGGTCCTATCCCCTGCGCGGGATTTTGTCTGTTGAAGGTTCCTCGGGCTGGTTTCCCTCCAGAAGGGCAACCATAAACTAGTCTTGGTCTGTTCGAATTGCCTCCTCGTAGGCACTGATGTACTATATTTCCCTTTATTAATATTGATTACTTATTTATAAATATTTTGTATTTATTAATATTGTTAATATTGACACTATTAATATAATTAATATAATTATTATTAATATATATTAATATTAATATATTGATACATTGATATAATAAAATTAATATAATTTATATTATCATTGCAACCTATATTAATAAAATTTCAAATATTTATATTTTTATTAAGTTTAATATTTATGTTTTTTATTAATATTAATAAAAATAAATTTTTAAAATCAAGTATTAATATTAATATTATTACAATTATAAATATTTTCATGATTAATATTTAGGTAGATAGGCTTTTCTTTTTGAATCAGTACAGTTTTGGATTTAGTTTACACTTTTAATTTGCATCTAACATCTGTGCAGATAGTTTTACTCTCACTCTTCTGCTCTCCACTTGACATTTGTGCTTGTGCTCACCATTTTTATGCCTAATTTCCAGAAAAGTCTGACAGATCATAGGGTGAGAATGCGGCTCAATCGCACTGTTGCCCCCATGTGTGCATTCATGTGCTTAATTAGGAGCATGCTTGCATCCATCCAAAAGGTTTAACTATCATTAATTAATGGAGCGCACCACTTCCACTCCCACATGGGTAGACATGCACTGTAAAGAATAACTGGAATTATGTTTGAAGAAATTTTTTATGTATCAAGTAGAAATTAAATTCACTCCATTCCCACATGCATAGCATCAATTAACTATAATGCCTCGTAATCTGCTAGATACTTCTTCGGAACAAATCCAGTGTATGTGGACTGCTAGACTGCTGTGAACAAAAAACGCTTGTGGTGCATTAGAGAGTACCTCGTCTCTGCACGGTGGGAGAGGAGCCTTGCCCTCGGAAGGCGGCAACCCCTCCGATCTCCTCTTTCTTGCAGGAGGCAGTCGTGACAAAACCCTTTGCTGCCTCGCCCATCCATCTCTTCTGAGCAAAGAAGAAATAATTTGGGGGAGGTAGCGGTCGTTTATTTTAATTTAGGTGTTAATCGGACGCTCATATTAACCACAACCATATTGACCTTAAAAGAGGTGTCCTACTATTCTATCTAACTGCCAGGAGGGATCCAAAGGGCTTGGCTGCAGCCGCAATTATTTAGGCCAATGTTGTGTTCCAGGTAAAATTTTTAATTCCCTTTTTATGTTTTCCAAGAAGCACTTTTTGGCCACTTGAAACAAAATATGTTCCGAAGGGCTTGGCTGCAGCCGCAATTGTTTAGACCAATGCTGTGTCCAGGTAAAATTTTAATTTCCTTTTTATCTTTTCCAAGAAGCACTTTTTGGCCACTTAAATCAAAAGTTGTTATTTTCTCTTCTGTTTTGTATAATTAGGGTTTTAGTTTGGTTAATTTAGTCCTACAATTCTACTTTATCCAAGAATTGTTTATTGATCGCTAGTTTTGGGAAAAACAATTGCCAAAGTTTGACCCATGGCCATTTAGTTTCCTTTTTTGAAATTTTTAATTTTGTTTGATCCCCTGTGCCCCTCTTTGTTAAGGTAGCGGGTTCTGATTACCAAACTACTTTATCGTTTCCATTGAGTATTCAAAGTTGGCAATGAATGGAAGTTTTATATTTTGCCATGTGAAATCTGGAAGTATATGGATTTATAATGACGTTTGTTGATTTGCAATATTGATTTTGAGATTGGCTGCTTTTTAGAGGGTTATTCAGCCTGTTAAATCTATTAATTTTATGAAAATCGAATACTGTAGTCTTTTGTAGTTGATTTTGTCCCTGCCTTTAGTCTAGGATTTGTGTTATAACTTGACAAAGAAAACTCTTACTTTAGCAATGAAGAAATTTTTTTATGAATTTTTTTACATTTTAGAAAAATCCCCACTGCCATTACCATATTAGAGCTTAAAAAGCATATTCGCTCCTCAATGTTGCAATTTCAACAATTACAACCTTGAGGGAAATTTTATGCCGATTTTTGACTTTTAACATTATCTGGCATGTTATTAGGGTATAATTTGGTGGCATGTTATTGCGGTTTAATTTTAGGGCAATTAAGAATACGACTATACCTTCTTGAGCATTGAGTCTTTATTAAATTTTCTGCATAATTCTTAGGGAAATCTCTGTGCTTGTGGTTGAGGTCTATTTTTCTTCAATGAACAGTCAATAAGTATTGTCATTTTTCATTTTATTCAAAAAAAAATTGTCAAACAATCCCACTTTCATTGTTGTGACTTGAGATAATCAATAATAGGTAATATAAATAGAATAAGAATACAATACACATTTTGAATGTCACTAAAAAAATAATAATTAAATTTTTTTTAATCAAAACTTCATAAAATGCTTAAAATGATGCAAAAGTAATTTGTACTTTCAGCGCTTGGTAAAAATTGTCTATTCTAGAAAATCAATATTTCTTCACAATGGTTTTAAATATTTTATTGGTAAAATAAATGGTAAATTATATCTTCCAATTTAACAATCCTATCGGCCTTTCTTTGCACCATTTGGGGAAATTACTTAATATTATTATTTTGGTTATTATTAACCAATGTGATTATTATTAATATTAATTATTTAAAATTAACATTAGTATTATTAAAATTAATATTGATCGATATTAACACTAATAATAAAAATAAATATTTCAAATTAAATAAGAAATTATTTATATTACAATTGCATATCAATATCTCTTTTAGTGTTAATTAATATAGATATTTATAATAAATACAGATGTTAATGTTAAACATAGAAATTTATATAAAAGTAAATTTTGCATTTACGTATTAATGTGAACATTGAGGTTAAACATCAATATAGATATTTCATTAAAAAAGTAGGATTGATAACTTTATATTTACATAGGTTCTATGACATTAGAATTTAACTTTATGTTTTTTTAGGTTCAATGACATTAGAATTTAAAAAAAAAAAATGGTATTTTCATATCATTTGGTCCATGTAACATTATGTTAGTTTATAACCCAAGGTTTATAAGATAAAAGCTTTTTAATATTAAAAGAAAATGTTTTAAGTTAATATTTATGTTGAACATCAAACATTCACATCAATATTAAACATAGACAATTTTTTTTTTGGTACGTTGAGCTATTCTATTATTTTTGGAAACATAAAGTTACATACGCTACAGTCTGGGTTGACAAGCTGCACTTAACCAATCCCAGCCTTTGTTACACTGTTTTTGGGCTGCCTCGGGGGAGGAAACCAGCCCAGACAAAACTTAGAATTGAGCAGTATATTATGTGTAGTAGCGCTAACATATCTAAAAAACACAGTAAATGATAGCAGAAAAGCCCTGAGGGCATACTTGACAAAAAACAGAGTAAAAATGTGCAGCAACGCAGACGTTACTCATCATCTTCATCATTATTGTTAGGGTTTTCTTCCTTGATAGGACAAGCTAGAGCTTGCGCAGTTTCTGCTTCCACATCGGCCGCAGTACGCTTGGGAATACTCACAGGAGCGGAGAGGATGGGGGAGTTCGGGTCTATGTCATTGGGAACCCGCATCTAGATGCCATCGGAGTCCATGACCCAGATGTTCGTGTCCTCATCATCCTTCTCTGGTGCTGTCAAGGGAACAGGATTGTGATGCGGAGAGTGCAGCTGGGGGGAGAAGGTGGTCCTCCTGGAACCACGACAACCTCGTTGCGCAGCTTGCCTGAAGGATTATGCACGTTGCTCGGGATCGGGACGATGGATAGAAAAAGTGTTGCAAGAGGAGCCATCAATCGACTCAAAATGATTATCCTTGCCACGATGATATTGACCAGGGAGAGCCCCTCTCTGTCCACCGTAACTAATGCGTTGGCGTAGTCTGGGAGCCATTGCGCACCTGGGATAGGGTGATTAGGTCAGGAGAAACATAGACACACAGGACCGAGAAAAGGAGGCGAGAGTCACACTAGGGCTGCAGGGGAAGAAATGTGTGGGGGGCTGATTTGCAGGATGGAGAGTGACACTCCAAGGGAAGCTGCGTAGCTCCACTCTAGGACAGGGACTTCGTAGCAGAGTGAGGGGAGAGAAAGGCAAAGGAAACAGGCTGAGTGAGGAAAGAGGAATCTAGCTTAGCATTATAAAGGGGTGGGGATGAGAACTGTCAGGATGATGTAGATTGGCCTTCGCACGTATCTGCGAGCTATAATTGAGAACCTGAGCAGGCTCGGGTAAGGAGGTACGGCTGCGATACTGGTTAATCATGATGGAAATTAATGGTGATAGATGCAAGGTGATGTTCAAGGCATGGTGATGCAAAACCCGTCCTCTTGTCATCATTTCTAGTTCTGCGAGGTTCGTGCGAGAGGCTAACGGTATTTGGATCCGTAGCAGGTGAAGCTCTGCATTGGAGATCTTCATTATCTAGGATGTGATTGTCACTCGTGTCTATTCTGCCACCCACATCCGTGGAATATTAGACATAGACATTAATAGATACATAAATTTTTTTTTATTAAAATTAATATTATTGGATTCTAAATATTAGGTTTATAAAATTATGATTTCTTTTTAACTATTGTAATAATGTTATTATGGCTAATATGATTTAATACATTATGTATATGTGTATTTGATCTGAAATGTGAGAAATTATTATTTCTAATATAGATATTAACTGTAGGGGCATTTACTGGATATGTCACCTTTAAATAAAGGATGAGATCCAGAAGCTATCTGGCCCTTTACAGACTCTGGCTAAAGAAATAATAGAAGTAATCACTAATGATCTGGAAATGAAGCTACTTGTTTTTTGGTGCATGGTATTCATTATCCATAAACTTATGTGTGCAAACTATTTAATATGTTTTGCAATTGGAACAAAAATGCTTTTGGTGAATTTCTGAGTCTTTTTGTGTGTAGGAGGCTTATTTCTTTTTACCGTTTATCATATTTAACTCTAGAAAAACACAGTAATATAAATCACATATATAACACAGCATATGATAAGGTAGTTCACCCCTCCTGGGCTACATCTGCCTGGTTCAAGCCCCCCAAATGGGCATGTCCATGCTCTTATTATGCTCAAAAATGGCTATACAGTGTGAAGAAAGCCTAAATAGGAAAAAATGGTTGTATAAATGAGTTCAGAACATAGAAAATAGTAAGGAATGACTATAATTTCACCTCCAATGGTTAACCACAACTCAGCACATCTCCAACTCCAAAATGTCCCTAGTGGCTCAAAAAGCTTATTTGAAGCTAAATAGGCTGAAGATCAACTCCAATGGCTCTAAAACCTATACCATTGGCTTCATAATGCTAAGAAGATACAAAATTAAAATTAAAAATAAAAATAAATAAATAAATAAATAAATTGTTCCAAAAGGATCTCCCATGAGAAAGATATGGCCAAATTTTTTTTTGTCCAGCTTGGCCTAAACAAGCTCCACTAAATGTGGAGACACTGCCAGTTAACTTAACTAAAACTGGCACATCCGCCTAATCTGGTGGAACCGCGCCCTTAATTGGCAGCAACATTAAACTTAACTATTTGATAAACCCATGTTCACGTGCATAAAATGCGGAACCGTTAACCAAATGTTTATGCTGGCGGTTGTATATATCCCCCGGTCTTCGGCGGTGAGGTCATATGCAAATGTTATGTGGGGGCTAGCCCCCTTTTCCACTGCCCGAAAACACAACAAACCTTATATAGAACATGTGACCCATACTTGTTAAGAGTCATACGCAAAGCAAGCAGTCGGACCGATGGGATGCCACCCATCCGACCCGCAGTCGAAACTCTGAAGTTGCATAAAATTTTGCCACGAAATTTATATATGGCCTCTGGGTAGGCCACGTGGCGCCCGTTAATTGGCCACAAATTGCCAAGTCAAACTAACATCTAATCCCTGTATGCCACTTGTCACAAAGCAATTGGCTCAGTAGTAATATTTCGAGGAATATTTCAAGGAATATTTTGAGGAATATTCCAAAAATATTCCTTAGAATATTTTTTTTTTAATAATTCCAATTTGAAGGTCAAACTTGGTCAAACTCAGTTTTTGAAGGAAATTGTAAACTTCAAACCTTCATAACTTTCACATGCGAAGTCGGATTTGAGTGTCGTTCACGACGTTGGGATTGCATCGCCGAGGCCTATTCGGTCGCTCAGGTTCCAAGTGATTTTGAGTACTTTCAATTTTGAGCTTTTTCCATGGCTTGGACTTGAGCTCCTGATCAACATTTTAGTATATTTATAGTTTGAAAATTGCTTATGTATGTTAATTTTAATTCTATTCACCATTAATTGAAAATTGTTTTGTTGATATCATGTGTGTTTTCTTTTATGTTAGGTCATTTCCTTGTTTTATCATGGATCCAGCTTTTTGGAGCTATATTCCATTTTGAATTCTAGAAATTGTCTTCCTCTAGCTCCCTTTATCAGTTGTCATAAAGTTTAGCATTGTTTGTAATCAATGGAAGAATGTTTTGCAAAACTCTTCTTTCTTATCACGTTGCAAGCATATCTGTACAAATTAATTTGGATTTATGGTTCCTTTCCTCAATAATGAATATAGTTATTTTGTTGTTGAATACCTTAATCAAAATGGGTGCATATCTCGTTTTCATTTGCGGTTCATAGATTCAAGATACAAAGTAGAGTCTATTGTTGGACCAATGGTAGTTTTATCCTTACCAATAGAATTCTCCCATTCACGAAACTATTTTGTAATGAATCCATTTACAAATGCCTTAAAAAACATTGGGTGAATACGAATTGGAGACTGGGGATTCTTTTCGTTATTGGAAAATGTAAGCAACAACAAATATGACTGGGTGGTTCTAGAACATATCTATTATATAATGTAGTCTAAATTTTATGTTTACATTAATCTTGTTAGGGTTTGGTGAAGGGCTCATCTTCCATTTGGTGGCACTTAAAATGGAGTGTTTTATAAAAGTAAATTGTTTTGGCTCTATTTGGACATAGAGTATGAATATTATCCTCGATATGGGTATACAATCTACTGGTTTGATGTAATAAAAAATGAATGGGGTTTTTCATTTGTTCCAATCACTGACATACGATGTATGTCATTAGTAATATGCAAGAATCAATTGATATGTCTTATCAATGTTGGCTCCACTTATGTATGGTCAATTAAAGAAATAAATAATTTCCAATTTGGTCACCTGTGTGTTGAACGAAGAATTGACTACTTTGAGGATGATTGGGGCTTCAGATGGAAGTTGTTGGAAGAAATGTCTACAGATATAAATAGAAAATTTTCTAGTTATATTCCATTTAAAACAGTCCAAGTTGTGGTTCTTATGTGCAACTACAGTGAATTTCCTTTCATATTATATGACATGATGACTGGCCTATGTTTTCCAACAGATATTGATAATTTAACTAGTCAACAGATGCATGGATTTTGGTCTCCAATGTTGTAGGAGTGCAACAATTTGATCGAGGCTGGAAATGTTTTTGCAATTTCTCCCCATATGGATTATATTGATGATATTCTACCATTAGATATGGACATGGTGTCTTAGGCTATTAGTCATTTTATATTCTCTCTGTGGTTGTGGAAAATATTTCCATTTTTTTTTACTTTACATACTTTTGGGTCTGTATGCTAAGACTTTAAAATTACAATTCTATGGATATTTATGTGGCTCGTGCTACGATTTATTCTATATGTGTATGTATCGGATGTTGGATATTGAATCCCATTGCAATTTTCTCAAAAATATTTGTTTTTGTGTCCCCTTTAGTTATGTTAATTGCATTTGAATGTGTTTAGATGCTATCCATTTTTCTTTGTTTTTATAATTATAATTACTGTGACTTATTTTATACATGGTATTTGCATTAGTTTTTTTCTCATTGGTTATCAAACAATGTTATATCTTTAGGTACATTTTATTATTTACATTTATATTTTGATGGTATATAGTTCCAAATATTTACATATATTTCCAATTCATATAATTCTTATAGTATTTTGTTCTATTTATATGGGTTTCTCATTACAATTCTAATACGAGACATGAAATTTTAGCCTTTTTTGTTTTAGCCATTTGGAAAAATTCATTTTTCTTTTTAGCCATTTGGGAAAATCCTTTTATGTTTTAATAACTTTATATGGTTGGAAAAATACCATATACGCTTTTAATGTTTTAATATGGTTAAAAAAAAGGGTGTTCCGTTTTCATTCTTTTGTGTTTATTTATATTGGATATATTATATGTTCCATGTTTATGGTTCCATAATAAATATGTTATCATTCATTGTAGGCATGTCATCTGAAGGCACAAAAAAGCGTACAAGAAAATAGAATCTGTCACCAAAATCATGTGACAGGTCTAATGAAAGTCGTTGTTTATGGTATCAAAAAAATAAGGACACAATATATGAGCATAGGAGAGCTACATATAATAGAAGAATGAGTGAAACCACTCTTCAAATCGATTTTATGATTCCTCGTAAGTATCGTACTATGGATGATATCATGGAAATAACATTTCCCCTTGATAGTTCATTGCCAAAATATGCTCCTCGTCAGAGTAATTTTGTTGTTCGATGCTCTCCTGAGAATGTTCATAATATTGGGGAAAAATCTCGCAATAGGGAAGAACATCATATTGATAATGTGGATGAAAATGTTCACCCTAACCCTTCTGTCTCTGCAATTGCATCTTTTGAGAAATTCCAAAGGTTGCAAAATATCCATGGAGGAAATAATGACATTATATGTGATGACTTGGATGATAGTTTTATTAGCCATTTGTTTGATAATTTGGAGCCAATTGGTCGAAACATCAGATCTTCCAATCTCCCTTCTAAAAATAATGTTGTCCCACGAACATAATTAGTCATCCCTGATATAATTTCGCGTGGAACAATGGAGGTAACAAAATGATATTTTGACAATTGCTGCAATAGTGGTTATTTTATTACATTCCTCTATTTACAATTTTTTTTTACTAAACTTATAAAGTATTTTCTTCTCCTGGAATAGGGTACAACTCAATTTAATAGAGGTCTAGAAATTAACTCCCCAAGTCTTCCATCTACTAATCTGAGAATTGAAGATGAATCATGTCATAGCCTTCCACTGCATTATCCTTGATAATGAAATCGGAAAACTAATGCAAATGTTCAATGTATTTGATTTGATTTTTCATTTTTTGAATTTTTAGTAGGTTGGACATTAATTTTATTTCATACTTTATTTTCTTCAAACAGGACACAATTCATTTCAATAGAGGCATACAAATTAACTTCGTAGATGTTCCATCTACTCATGTTATAAGTGAAGGGGAACCATCTATAGCATTCATCTAGATTGCCAACCAAATGTAAATGTTGAATGAATTTGATATTTTCCTCATTTTTTCATTTATTGTTAGTTGTACATTGTATTTTATAGCCTTTTATGGAAAAAAATGATTTCATCTAATGAGGTTGGAAAAATGCAACCCAAAACATCAAATTGTCAAAGTAATGTAATTTTCAATGTATTTGATTTGTTTTACAATTTTTAATCTTTATTGGTTGGACATTTAGTTTTATAATGAATTTTGTTTTGTTGAAATAAGAAACAACTCATTTGAATAGAGGCATATAAACTAACTCCCCAAATGTTCTATCCACTGATGTTAGAAGTGAAGAGCAACCATCTCATAGCCTTCATCCACATCACCAAACAAATGTAAATATTGAATTTTTTTTTTTTTTTTTTTTTTTCATTTTTTCATTTCTAATTAGTTGGACATTAAATTTAAAAAAAAAAAATTATGCTAAAGACACCTTATCATCCTCTCAGGTTCTAGAAATGCGGACCATAAATTTGGAAAGACCATGTCATAGATCTGTTCCACATGTTTGAAATTTGGGAAAGAAATCTCATGGTGCTTGTTGGGGCCTTTGTTTTTAAAAAGGAACAGTTTTGTGTTGCAGAAAACAGGTGGCGAAGCTCAATCAAGGTAGACAAGGAGTTGTCACGGTTGCGGATAGCCGGAAGATAGGTGGCACGACAGTTGTGGAGAACAGCGTAGATGGCAGATATGGGAGACAAAGGCAATCAACAAAACTCCCAGTAATCAAGAAGAAGCAGCAAATAGTGGAGCAGGAAAAGAGGAAAGACTGATAGTCACGTTGGTGGAAGAACAAATAGGCAATCAACCAACGTAGATGGGAGAGTTAGTCCGGTAGAGGGCCAAGTGAGAGAGCAGAGCTGTAGGAGAGCTCTGTGTGATCTTTTTTGTACTAAATCACCTTGTAATAGACTCTACATAGTGATGTATGTTGTTTGATATTGATAATGAAATATGGTTATTGTTGTGTTTGATGTTCTGAGTTGAGTGTTATTCAGTTTCTTATTGTGAATGTATGCCCCATTTTAAATTTTAATTTAGCATCCTAAATGGGCTTGATGAGTAATATCTTATACATAGTAGCAAGATTTGTTTGTTGTTCCAAGTTCCTTTAGTTGTTCTTCATGGTAGTAACCATTTGGTACTTGATCTATATCCTAACCTTACTAAGGTCATGGCACGCCTTGGGTGAGACGCTCTACTCTTTGGGGTAGGGTGAAAAAGTCGGTGTTGTGCTAGACTACTGCAGAAACCTTGTTGGCCTCTATCCTAAACCTAAGCCTTGCTCAGAGACCTCCTTTTTCGCCAAAAAATGGTTCTATTGTCGGGACCTGCAAATTCCTTTAAGAGATAGATCATGGTATCGTGGATCTAAGAGAGGGAACTACGAAGCTAGTGGGATAACCATTTAGACCAGTTCATATCGCAACAAGCATAGTTGCAACAACAAAGTGAGAAAACTATAAAAGATCGGGTCATGTTTTCTGAATCTACAAGTGACCTGTACAAAATTTTCTAGGGAAAGTTTTCTGAGGAACTTTTAATGGGTTGGGGAGACTACAAGTCAAGTCACTTCCAGGAGGGTCACGTAGAGTCTGTCGCAAGTGGACGTACACGGATCTAGTAGCACTCCATCGGTTAGATACTGATTTGACCCAAGCTATAAACTTCTGGGTACAATCTACCTTGGAAGGATACATTGTGGAATTCACAGCTGAGTGTTACCAATCCTTTTCAAAAGCTAATGACATATTCAGATCCATATTGCGGGGAGAACTGTTGAGGGAAATCCCACTATGGATCAAAGCTTTAATGGTGGGCGAGGGTTTGATAGCATTTCAAAAGTCTCAGATGGGGACTTAAACCTCCAGTACTGGGGGAAGGAGCTGAGGGAAAGATGATACAAGTATGTTAGAAGGGGGAATAAGGATATGGATGCCGAAACCTCCAGTAGATTGAGAGAGTGATGAGCACATCAGAGGGCAGAGATTGCTAAGAAGTGGCAGGAAAGGGTGATGAAGGAGTTTGAGAAGCAGGAAAGTAGTTGACATGTGATCCGGATCTTGGGGGGAGGCCCCCAAAATCTAAAAAGTTGAAATGGATCTAACAAGCTCTGCAAAATTAGAATGCCAGAAAAAAAGAGAGAACACAAAGAAAATAAAACCTCAAAGAAACTTGTTTTATTAAAATAGAGAATAACAGTAGAAGCTACATTGTGGCAGACAATCTGTCCTTTTACAAACTGAGGCTTGTTATTTATAGCCTTTTTTGAGTTACAATACCATGTGTAGATACCATAGGCCAATACTATGGGTAGATACCACTTACAATACCATGGGTAAATCCCATGTGTGGATGAATACCATGGGTGGATACATACCATGGGTCACTTACAATACCATGGGCGAATAAATATCATGGGTGGATGAATATCATGGGTTGATGCCATTTACAATACCATGGGTAAATTCCATGGGTGGAAGGATAATATGGGTAGATGAATACCATGAGTTGATGCCATTTTCCATTCGGATCATTCCTCCCTCCTTAAGAAGCAATGGTCCCCATTGCGTGAAGTTCCCTCCTGAGAAGCCTTTGTTGAATATGAAGAGCCACACTGAAGAGAAGGTTTTGTGTAGTTAACCCATAACCGTGATGAACAAAGATCCGAGGATAGAGATACCCTGTAATGCTTGTGACCAACTGTGATAGTGACAGTGTGCGGCCTAGCAAATGGACTTCGATGAAGTGTCGGTTTGTGGATGAACCAAAACCATGACAAACGAAGATCCGAGGATAGAGATACCCTGTAATTCTTGTGACCAACTGTGTGACTAACAGTGTGCGGCCTAGCAAATGGACTTCGATGAAAATGATTTTGTGCGGTTGACCCATAACTGTGATGTTGATTGTTGATGAAGTAGCAGGTGCCTACATAGCTTGGGGTGGGAGGGCACGTCTCCAAATAACCTAAGCCGAACGCTGCTATGATGAAACTAATGAATGTGAAGCAGGTGCCTACTAAAGCGGGGTGGGAGGGCACGTCTTCAAAGGGAGCCCGCTCCGAATGCTGCTCCAGATTTAAAATGAGCATAACTCGGTCAATATAACTCAGAATATTTATTATAACCTGTTTTTGGAAATGGAATGATCATTCTGCATCTTCTCATGTGTTTGAAACCACTATCTAGCGATTCTAGTCTCTCATATTCGCGCTGGAACTATCTCGCCGTCACAAAATTTCTGAAAAAATAGTTGATTTTAAATCAACGATCACTCCCACATCTGGACTCTATTTACTCAGGTTAAATAGATTTTTTTGACATTGGGTGATTTTTTCAGAGCTCAGATCTTTGTATCCATTTTTCTGAAATTTTACTTTGGAAAGCGTGAAAAATGACAGAAATAACATCTGATTTGTGAAAAAATTGTTTCAACATTAGCGATTTTTACGATAGGTGATATCTCTCGAACTCAGGTTCTTTGATTTTCTGAATTTGAGAGTATTTTTCACAAGGAATCAGGATACGGTCTTTTTTTTTACCAAATTTTTAGAAAATGTTGGATACGTCTGAAAATACGCCTTAAAAAAAATCAACAGTTTTGAAATTCTTTCCAGAAACATTGAGGCGAAATATGTTTCAAACCCTCGATTTCCCATATGGAGGCATAGAACAGATACGTGCCCAGTCCGGATCTTGGGGAGGCCCCAAGATCTAAAAAGTTAAATAGGATCTAACAAGATCTGCAAAATTAGAATGCCAGAAAAAAAGAGAGAACACAAAGAAAATAAAACCTCAAAGAAACTTGTTTTATTAAAACAGAGAATAACAGTAGAAGCTACATTGTGGCAGAAAATTTGTCCTTTTACAAATTTAGGCTTGTTATTTATAGCGTTTTTTGAGTTACAATACCATGTGTAGATACCATAGGCCAATACCATGGGTAGATACCACTTCAATACCATGGGTAAATCCCATGTGTGGATGAATACCATGGGTCACTTAAAATACCATGGGCGAATAAATATCATGGGTGGATGAATACCATGGGTTGATGCCATTTACAATACCATGGGTAAATTCCATGGGTGGAAGGATAATATGGGTAGATGAATACCATGAGTTGATGCCATTTTCCATTCGGATCAACATGACAAGGAGAAGGCGTCGCAGATGACAAAGGAATGCGGGAGCTTCAGCAGCAGGGACACAAGGGACTCCACCAGTTAGGGGAGTTGCACAGATAAACACTCAGGGATTATACCAGTCGCAACCCCACTTTCCAGGGTTCCCCACTCAACAAAATCAGACCGCAACCGAATGCTGCGAAATATGCAAAGGCATTGGTCATCCTCCATGCTATGCCCAATTTTTTAGAAGTACTCCAAAGTTCCAAACACTACATATTGTGAATTATGCGCTTCTACAACGCATAATACAGAGCAGTGTAGAGCCCTTGATGCACTGGCAAAATGATTGGACATACCATCTTATAGAGTGAATGAAGCTCCAAGGGGACAAGGAGGAGGAATGAGAGGAGGCAAAACTGGAGGAAGAGGACCAGTGAGGTGCTACAACTGTGACCAAGAAGGACATGTAGCAAGGGAATGTCCACTACCTAGAAGACAATGGTGCTCTCAGTGCAGAGTCAATACACACGTAACTGAAGACTGTCGAGTAATAATTAAGAGGTGGGAGGAAAGAGCCAAATTGAAAGGAGCAAATATGGTGAATGCAGAACCAAGAATAGTAGAAGCTCAAGCCATGCAAAGTGTAGCCATAGTAACCCGAGGAGGAAAGAGAATAGGGGAGGATACATAGAATTTAGACCCGATAAAGTTGATCAGGCCAACATCTCCAAAATCGTATTCAGACCAGATAGACAGAAGTAATATTTTAAGGAGGTAGTGGAAACATTTTCCCAAATAGGAGGGAGTAAAGGCATTGAGCTTCCACAACCGACCGTAGAAAAAGAGAAGTAGGCCCATACAAGTACAATGATTGAGGAATGGTTTTGATTATATTTTAAAATTGTAACCAATGCACCATTGTTGGAACAACTAAAGTAAAATCTAGAACTGGTGGTGCAGGAAAACGCAGAACCGGAAGAGTAAAGAGATTCAACCCAAAAATACATAAGGATAAAAAGAAATAAGAGAAGAACATGAAGGGAATTCCACGTGAATACTGAATTCGCAGGATTTCAAATCAAAGACACCATGCTCAACCTAGGATCAGATGTCAAAATTCTACCAAGAAAGACATGGGAAGCACTGGGGAGGCCAAAGTTGACATACTCACCGATACAAATTCGCATGGAAAATTAGTACCGAATTTTTCACATATTAAGGTTAGAAGAGGTCGAGGTTCATGTTGCGGGAGTGAAAACATACACAAATTTTGAGGTGATAGACATCATGGGGGACAAGGATCCCTATCTTGCTTTGTTGGGGATAGATTGGGCCTTTGATAACTATGCAGTGATCAACTTAAAAAAATAACTGATGATATTTGAAGACGGGGAAGTCAGAGTCACTCAGCCACTTGACCCATATCAGGGACCCTGATATACAAAAACTGTTGACAACAGAGAGGATGCTCAACTTCTTGATCACTTTTACCAGCTGACAGCAAGGAAGAGAGAAGACTATATCAATCCAACAGCAGGAGGGACTGTAAGCTGGAGAAGTGTTCAAAGTTAAGACTTGGGCTCAGAAATAGCTTGGGATGATTGGAAACAGGGAGGATACGAGACTAATACAAGAAGATGTGCTAATATCTGAGGAGTCAACTAGATTGGAACTGAGGTAAGAGGATATCTGACTCTATCAAATATGAATGTTGTAAATACATTTATTGCAATGGTAGAAGAAAAAGTACCAATATAACATAGAGTCCCTCTTATGGATGTAGTGCCACAATCCACGTTGGCAAGATGGTGGATCAACCATCGCAACTCTCTTTCGAGATGGGAAGATGTTACAATAGCACTAAGAGCCAGATTCAAGGAAGATGCAGGACCACAATTAATTGAGAAGTACCAAGGAGATTCTAACCCCACAAAGCATTTAGAAAATTGTAAATATAGTTGGTAGAAGGCAGGGTATCTAGAATCTCTATTGATGCACAATTTTATACATTCACTGGACATAATTCCATAGGCCTAGTACTTAACCGAAGAAAAGAAGAGAGGGACTATTGCCTGGCAAGTAGTTGCGGAAAATTTTACGCAATGTTTTTTTTTAAGGAGAAAGAAAACTCGTTACACAGGCACTACAAGCCATCAAAAGAGTACTATTTTTTCGAGAAATTCAAGAAGACAAAGAGAAACCGCTCTCGGAGCAGATTATCTAACAATCAGTAGCATGCAAACGAATAGATAGTGAGATGGATGACGATGATTTAGAGATTATCCAATACTTATACTTTCAAGAGAAATAAGGGGAGCGGGATATACAAGAAGAACCAACAACAGAAGGACTACATCAGCAACCCTTGAGGACTAAGAAGTTGAACATTGGAACCGCTGAGAAACCCAAAATAGTGTCCATTGGCGACTACTGGGATATAGAAATGACCAAGGAGATATTCTACCTTTTACAGGAATATGAAGACTTATTCCCATCCTCAGGAGCGGAGCTAAAGGGGATAAAATGGGACATGGGGGAAATGTGCATAGTCTTGAAGTCCGACGCCAGACCAGTGAAGCATACACATTACTACCTAAATCCAAGGGTAAAGGAGAATGTCAAAGTGGAAATAGATAAAATGTTGAAAGCAGGACGAATTTTTCCAGTAGAGGAAGCAGAGTGGGCCAGTCCCATTGTCATACAAAGAAAAAAGAAAAAATCCGAGATTAGAGTATGTGTTGATTACAGAAGCCTCAACAACTCATGCGTACATGATCCATTTCCCACTCCGTTTAGTGATGAGGTTCTCGACAATGTGGCAGGAAATGAAGCCTATTCATTCACATATGGTTTCTCAGGGTATCATCAAGTGAGAATAGCCAAAGAAGACAAGAAGAATACCACTTTCACAACCAAATGGGGATCGTTCGCATACCATGTCATGCTATTTGGACTGAAGAATGTGCCAGCGGTGTTTTCACGAATAGTGATAGCAACATTTCAGGAATACATCCACAAGTTCCTTGAGGTATACATGGATGATTTTACAGTTTACTGAAAAATCATGCAAACTTGCTGAGAATAATGTTTGACAAATGCAGACAACTCCAAATTTCCCTCAACCTCAATAAATTCATCTTCGCAGTACCTTTTGGGACGCTGCTAGGGCATGTTGTTTGTAAACAGGGTGTCTATGTGGATCCAGAAAAAGTAGCAGTCATTATTAACATAGAAGCACCAGAGACTGTGAAACAATTAAGATCACTACTTGGGCATACTAGGTACTACAGAAGATTCATCCGCAAATACGCAAAGATAACAACACCATTGGAAAAGCTGTTGCGGAAGTCAGAGAAGTTTAGTTGGACTGACGAATGCACTAGTGCTCTCAATACATTGAAAAAAAAGCTAACAAGTGCACCCATCTTGGTTCATCCTAATTGGGACAAAGAGTTCCATGTCCATATTGACGCCTCCAGCATTGCATTAGGAGCAGTGTTAGCTCAGCCAGGAGAAACTTCTGCTGATCATCCAATCTATTTTGCAAGCAGGAAGCTGTCGACTACTGAAAGGAACTACACAACAACAGAATGAGAAGCTCTTGTGATGGTGTATTCCCTTTAGAAGTTTCGCCATTACCTATTGGGAGGTACGTTAAAATTCTTTACATACCACTCAGCATTGAAGTACCTGGTTAAAAATCCTGTTCTTGAAGGAAGGATCTATAGACGGCTCCTACTGTTCTAGGAGTTCACCTTCAAAGTGATAGTGAAACAAGGAGGGTTAAATGTGGGTCCTGACCATTTATCAAGGCTGGAAAATGGAGAGAATTGGGGATCCCTGGATGATTAGTTTCTGGATGTTGATATCTTTAGAGTAGAATCCATCCCAGATTATTTGGAGCAGATAGCAGTATATCTGGAAATAGGATAGTGCCCAACTGAATACACGACGACTCAGAGAAGACATTTGGTAGTGAAAGCGGCTGAGTATCAACTAATAGCAGGACAACTGTATAAGATGGGGTTGGAACAGGTCTTTCGGAGATGTATCATGGACCATGAAAGAGAGGATATCTTGTGGGAGTGTCATTGCGGAGTTGGGGGGGGGCATGTCGGCACAAAATCCACTGCAAGAAAAATATTACAAGTAGGGTTATGGTGGCCCATAGTTCATAAAAATAGTAAAGCATATGTAAAGAAATGTGATTTCTGCCAAAGAACGAGACGTCCATAACACTGAGATGAGTTTCCACTTCAACCTATAAGAGCACTACAGCCATTTGAAAAGTAGGTCGTTGATTTCGTAGGGCCAATTGCACCAGTGGCAAGACATTTACAGGCAAGGTACATAATTACCGCAACAGATTATTTCACAAGATGGGTAGAGGCAGCACCAGTGAAAGATAGCACAACAGACACAACAACCAGGTTCATTTTTGAAAATATCATTAGTAGATTTGGCTTCCCAAGAAGCTTAACCGATGATCAAGGTACACACTTCATCAATACAACAATTAAGTCTCTGTTAGGTAATTTTATGGTGCAACATCATAAGAGAAGTCTGTATCACCCTCAAGCAAATGGAATCGTTGAAGCATTCAATAAGATCTTAGAAAAAGGACTAACCAATATATGCAATGAAAATCGGGATGACTGGGATGAGTGGATACTTGCAACATTGTGGGAATACATGACAACTGTAAAAAGATTACACAATCAGACTCCTTTCCAGCTGGTGTACAGGAGAGTGGCAGTGGTACCTGCTGAGTTTATCATACCGAGTCTATTAATCACTTCAACAGTACATCTGACAGAGGAAGACTCAATCAATGAACACCTCCATGAGCTACAAGAGCTTGAAGAAGATAGATTCCTAGAAGAATTCCATCATACGGTCCAAAAGGAAACACAGAAGGCTTGGCATGATCGTCATATCAAACATAATACGTTCACAATCAGAAGGAAATTTCTGTTGTATGACAACAAATTTCAAAAGTTCTCGGGGAAACTTAGAATGCACTGGATGGGACCATAACATGTCATTGAAATTAAAGATTCAGGCGTAGTTCGGTTGGCGCGGCTAGATGGCCAAGTATTACAAGGATGGGTGAATGGCGCACGCCTGAAGCCTTATCATGAGTAAGTTTCATCATTTATTTTTCAAGTAACTCTCACAACCGAGAGGAGTCAGTGGGGTAGAATAGAAATAGATCGAGTTAATAACTCTCTCGGACTTGAGATGAGAAATAGAATAGGAAACCCAATAAAAAAAAAATCACAATAACGCAGAGGGGAAATCCACCAGTTGTGATGCGGAAACCACATTGCAACCGATTGTGGTCGTGGGGGGGGGGGGGGGGGGTAGTATCTAACGCATCATCTGTGTCAGAAATCCAAGCGTGTCAAACATCATTCCGTCATAATAACCCATTATACCGATGTCAGTCCGTAGGATAACCTGGATTTGAGAATTAACTGCCATAATTAGTAACAACCATACCATAATAAATTTTCCATATTAATCCATAATCATTACCCATCACGTCTACCCAAATCCCGAAGACACAATCAACAATGTAAGAATACACCTCACTGCAGTAACTAAACGCACGATTATAGCCGCGGGAGAGATAGAAAAATTAATTAGTTATGGGGTCTTATCAACCTCATTTGTGCCAGTTACATTACTTAGCCTGCATGAAAGATGAAAAGCACAAGAATGCCGGAAAATTTTGGGTTAGAACAAGAAACAATTGCAGCAACAAGTGAAATTTCATCAAAGGAAGTTCAAAGAGATAGTCCTGTAGCAGGAATTCATAGAAAGAGATCAGGAACAACCATCCAAGTATCAAAAGAAGGACGAATATGACAAAGGTAGCACCAGCAGTCATCGAGCCTGAGCTCGATGAGAGAATTCAGAGGATAGAATCGTTAGTGGGAAAATATCACAATGTGTCACTGATTGATATAGATTTCACGGATTCATATCAGCTTCCGTTTATGAAGAGGAAGGTATACATAGAGAATTATGCTACAGAGGGAGGAGGGGAAGCAGCAAGAATGAATCTGGAGTTCTGAGGTATCCAGAAATCGAAAATATTGAACCTCAGGAACCTCCCAGTGTTTGGAACAACGGGAGCGGCAATGCAGTGTACGAAATTCCTGTTGAGCAGAGTCCAGAATGGATCATTGTGGTTAGGGCGAGAAATACCGATACATGTAGAGGATATCAATAGGCTTACGGGATTATCAGCAGAAGGGAAGGATGTCTCAACAGAATTCCAAAACGTGTCCAAGAGAGCCAAGAAGGCGGGAGACTATGATTATTATTAGAAATATGAGACCAGAAGAGAAGGGAAGGGGGCGAAGATAGACCTCATCAAAAATCCAGCAGTGAAATTTTCTTGCTACCTAATCATAGGTAAGACGATGAGGCATTACACCAAAGTCGAATGCACCCTTGATACCATTTGAGTTGCGGAACACTGCCTCCAAGGAACCCAGCTGAACTGGTGTACATTCCTACTGAACGAACTGTTTGAGTCCTACGAAGATAACTAAAAAAGAGCCACAAGATTCATTTATAGCTACCTCGTAATGGAATTTCCAATGTGGAAATGGACTCACCCGGGGGTAAGACAGCTCGTGGAAATCACAAACTACCAGCTAATGGCATTGAATTTTAGGCCATAGAGAATCTTGGGAGATCCCAGCACCAAGGAGGTAAATGAGGAGGCTTTCCCATTCTAGTACAGGAAAATGGTGGATGTGGTGGCGAGACAAAAAAGGGTTCCGAGGAACCTGTTGGATAGATATTTCTCGCAGATATGGTTTGGGGTCACCCACAAGCAGACATATATCAGGCCCAACTGCATGGACGAAACCACGTTCAAGATGAGACCATTAAAATTTCAAGTTGAAGAAAAAGCGTTCCACACTAAAGTCTATTCATGGCCAGGAGTTGGAATGGAGGTCAGAAGCGAAATGCCTCACTATTTGTTCGAGGGCATGCTGTCGAAAGCACTCCCAGGGGAGACACGAGAAGAAACAACAAGTAGGATTTCTAGACTGTAGCTAAAACCTTTACTGGAGCAGTTGGACACAAGGGTGAAGGACTTCAATCTGGTAATACAAACCCTCACAAGTGCTTCTAATGTGTTTCCTTCTTTTTCAGATTTTCAGTGTTCAAATTTTGCATCACCATCAACAATTACACCTCTCGACACTGCCCTACCTTCCACCAGGTTCAATTCACCCCCAGCAACCATAGTAACCTCAATCCATAAGAGCAAGGCTCCTAAACCACCAGTATGTACCCCTAAGGCCAATAAAGCAAGAATTATGGTGCCTAGGCAAATAGTCGACCTCACCGAGGAAGATCAGACCCAACCCATGGATACGAGAGTACCAGTTTGAGAAAAGCCAGAGGTTGCCACCCAGGTCACCTCCGCACTACCTGTGTTTGATCCATTCTTGGTTTTGAATATTCAGACATCATCTCCACCCCACATTCACACCTCTTCACCTCGCACTCACCATTCATCACCCCACACTTCATTTACTTCCAAATACCAATCCACCTGCACTCCATCCACCTCAGCAACTATCTCAGACCCAGTAAAGTTAAGAAACAAGACAAATGGGGATGTCGAGGCAGAAATTAACTTGATTATGGCTATGGTATCGAAGGTTAAACAACCTCTGGTGGGGCAGGGCACTTTCCCTAAACTCTTAGTTTAAGGAGGATCTTTTACTGCAGATACAACCCTCGCCAAAAGAGCTAAAGACATTTCATCAAGCCAACCTAATACTACAACATATTCAACCGACCACTAGTATGAATAACCCAGAATGTCGGCTACTGCAACAAAACCAACCCGCATCACCGCATGAGCACTCAGAGAGATCAATCGCTAGCGGGCAACCCCTCAGAGAAAGACCGCCAACCCAGTACGTGTCAAGCCCTGAGATCATGCTGAACTGGGGGACTGGACAGCTATACAACTTCATTCAGTGAGCAACACAGTAGGCAGAAGGGCCACATAATGACCTCTAACAGAAGTTCGAGTAGCAACAACAATAGGTCATTCCGCTTATGGAAGAGCGCAATCATCTAAAGGGGGAGAAGGAAAGTCTGCAAGAGCAGCTGGAAAAGGAAACATATATCTTCAAGGACCTCTGGCCAACAGTAATTGCCCAGGATAACAAGATGCCAGAGGACATATCAGCCTTCTCTAAGGTCGAAAGGTCTATATGAGTGAAAATGACATGTACAAATCTCAGCAAAGAAAACCAAGCACTCAAACAAATGTTAGCTGCCAAACCAGCATTACCAGATCCTATCGTGATATATGCTGAGAAGGTTACCGAGAAACAGAAGCAGGTAAGCGGAATAAAGGAAACCTAGGGGATGACAGTCAAAGAGGCTTACAACCTACTAAAACATTTACATGAATTCTCTAATTAGTTAACCATGAATGCCCAACCCATCTCGGCACAACTTCAGCAAATTTCACAAGAAATCAAAGAGGCCATGGATCCTGTTGGCATAACCCAACTCTACAACCAAGCGGAGGTACCAGAAACCAAAATACAAAAAATAGAGGAGAATTCCGCAGATTACAGTCGAAGTTGGGCCAAAGATTCAAGAGCTATTCAAAAAATTGCGGTGAGTAGTAGGTGAAACCGAGGCTGAAAGAGTCACGACTGAAACCGAATAGCTAAATAGAGAATGGCAACAGGAAATTACCGAGTTCGCAGAACTCAAGTCTTTAGCATTGAGCAAGGTTCGAGAGTTGTGGCCTTTGTTTGCACAAAGTAAAGAAACGGAGGAGACAAATTCAGCCTTAGAAGCAGACAGACCGACGGAAGCCGCAACATCAGGAAAATATTGACTTGGGACGAGTCAATAGCGTGTGGTCGGGGCCTGTTGGGGCCTTTGTTTTGAAAATGGAATAGTATTGAGTTGTAGAAAAAAGGTGGCAGAGCGCAATCAAGGTAGACAGGGAGCTGTCACGATTATGGATAGCCGAAATATAGGTGGCGTGATAGTTGCGGAGAATATCGCAGATGGAAGATATGGGAGACAAAGACAATCAGCAGAACTCCTAGTAATCAAGAAGAAGCAGAAAAAAGAGGAGCAGGAAAAGAGGAAAGACTGACATTCATGTTGGCAAAAGAAAAAATAGGCAATCAACCAACGTAGATAGGAGAGTTAGTCCGGCAGAGGGCCGAGTGAGAGAGCAGAGCCGTAGGAGAGCTCTATGAGATCTCTGTTGTACTGAATCATCTTGTAATAGACTCTAGAAGTGATGTATGCTGTTTGATATTGATAATGAAATATGGTTATTGTTGTGTTTGATGTTTTGAGTTGAGTTTTATTTAGTTGCTTATTGTGAATGTATGCCCCATTTTAAATTTTGATTCAACATCCTGAACGTGCTTAATGAGTAATAGCTTATACATAGTAGTGAAATATGTTTGTTGTTCCAAGTTCCTTTAGTTGTTCTTCATGGTTGTAACTGTTTGGTACTTGATATGTCTCCTAACCTTACTAAAATCATGGCATGTCTTAGGTGAGACGCTCTGCTCCTTGGGATAGGGTGAAAATGTCGGCGTTGTGCTAGACTACTGCGGAAACCTTGTTGGCCTCTATCCTGAACCTGTGTCTTGCTCAGAGACCTCCTTTTTTGCCAACAGTGCTGAAAATCAAGTACATTTTAGAAGAAATTATACTCTTCCACCTTGTTCTCCACATGGTCCAACCGATACAAACCATATTCATTTTGATGAAAACATGATTGCAGTGCATAAAATATTTCGAGAAAAGATAAATATCTTGTTAGTTGTCCAAATGTGCCACATCTGCCAAGAATCATATCCCAGAATTGAGGTTTTGAGAGATTTTGAAGGATATGTTTGTAGACGATGTAAGAATGAAAGAGGTTCCAATCGTTTTTCTGGATATAATAACATGGATCCTGGTGAGCAACCTCATATTTTAAGAGTTCTTACTTAAGTTGAAGAAATTTTAATAGCACATGTAAATCCTATTTTGCAAGTGGCACATGCTCAAGGTGGGAAATATAAGTATATCGAACACACAATTAGCTTTCCCCAAGATATTTCTACAATTGCACAAAGTCTTCCCCGACATGTTGAAGATCTTGACTTTCTAATTCTGAGGAGACATGCTGCTCAGTCTAAATATTATGAATGTTGTGTCAAAATATCTCGAGTTATGGCTACATTACTTTTCAAAATTGAACGTGATCAATATTATTGAGATGTTGTAATTGACTATGATTCAGTGAATGTTATGCCCGAAAGATCAACATATGTCTCCTCCATACTTAAATTTGTTAATTGTGATATTGACGAATCTGAGATCAATGCAGCTAATAATGAAGGGTTTCCTCTTGAGAATTTGCCCTCTCATCCTTCTTCTTTTGTTACTTGCCTACCCAATGAACGGAGAGAAGTGGAAGAAATTAGATCATTTCTTAATAATTTTGATTCTTCACATGTTCAAGAAATTGATTGGCCCAGTATTGGAACATCTTCGGTGAATGAATATAATACTGAGTGGTTATTAGATATGGAATTCCCCATATTGTTCCCCACTGGTGATGCTGATTGGTTGCAAACACGCATTTGTAGTGTTGAACTTCATGAGTATGAATTTCATCTTCTTAGATACTATGATAAGAGGTTTGGAAGCCATCCTCGCTTTCGATATTACTTATTGAACATGATAATGTGGCATTAGAGCCAAGAAACTGCTGCAATTTTTGTGAACGAAAAATTACATGATAACTCACCGACAACAATTGAAAACTTGCGTCACCAACTTTCTAATTTACCAGATAATAAGTTGGGTAAGAATCTTATGTGGTTTGGTTCTTCTCTGAGAGCTACAATGGAATACTAGACTAAATGTCGGATTGAATTGACTGACATGATTACTCAGTTGGGATGTCCATCTTTGTTTTTTACTTTGAGTGTGGTTGACACAAAGTCATCGGAGTTGCATAGCCTCATGCCTATACCCTCACATTCTCGTTCCTTAAATGAGCATCATATGAAAATTGAGAACCCTCATATTGTTGCCACATTTATGCACCATAGATTCAATATATTTCGAGAGGAAGTTATCCAAAAATATGTTAAAGCGAAAGACTTCTGGTACAGGTCTTTTTTGTTGAATTTATTTTCTATTCATTGCCAATTTCTTATTATGGTTCTATTTATATTTTTTGTAGTAACTCTATATTCATTTTCTTCAGATATGAGTGGCAAAATCGAGGTTCAGCACATATCCATGGTTTCCTATGGTTGCAAGGAGCTCCTGACATGGAAATAATTTTTTTTTGGTAAGTTGTGCTAATCTATTAGTTCGAAAACATAAAAATAAATAGTTTACAGGTAGGGTTGGTAAGCTAGCAACAACGATCCTGCCCTTTTGTGTTTTTACAGGCTGAGGGGGTGGGGGGGGGGCGCGAGTGGCCCAAACAAAACTTGCGAGCAAGAATTACTATGTGAGTGGTAGCGCTGATACATTTAGGAGCATAAGTGTAGGACATGACAGTGAGGCCCTGCGGGAACAGATGACAAAAAACAAAATTGGACTGAACAACAACACAAACATTATACATCCTCATCATCACTATGGTGGGGAGTTTCCTCGAAGATGGAGCAAGCAGGGGCCTACGCGACAGCCGCTTCCTTTGCAGCTTCCACTTCAGCAGCAGTGCGAATGGGGAGATTTGGAGAAGCGTAGAGGATAGGGGAGTTCGGATCTAATCCATCAGGAACCTTCGTCCAAACGTCATCGAAATCCATGATCCAAATGTTTGTATCTTCATCAACCTGCGTAGGACTATTCGGGGGTGCTAGAATGCTCTGCAGAGAGGGAGCTTTGGGGTGGAGGTAGACCTCCTCACGCCATGACTTCCTCTTGGCTCTGGGCTCCTAGAGGAGTCTGCGCACTGCTCAGGAATAGAAGGATGGCTAGCGGGGGAGTTTGACGACGAGCCTTCAAGCCATTTGAGGCAGTTGTCCTCGCCGCGATGGTAGCAGCCAGGGAGAGCCCCTCGCTGACCACCACAAATTGTGCGTTGGCGCAACTTGGGAGCCATTGCGCACTTGGGAGGGGTGGCGGGGGAAGCACAGGATCCAGAGAAGTTGTAGAGGTTGGGGGGCAGGTGCGCATGATGCAATGCACCAGGTATAGGGGGGTTGCACAGCTCCACTTCAGGACTTAGACTTCGCAGCTGATTGGTATCAGCGAGCATCAAAATCATAAGAGCTAAATGTAGCAGAGGGCGGATGAGGGAGGGAAGGGGCCAAGTATGGGGGGTTATATAAGATTGAGGATGAGGCATTTCAGAGAGACCATGAGTGATCTGCGTATGGAGCTCAAGCTGTTGGGCAGACGCAGAGGGATAAGCGTGGTTGCATTGCTGATTATGCAACATGGTCATTAATGGAGATAAGGGTGAGGTGATGGTCAGGGTCAGGTGACACCAGGCATGTCCATTCCGCGTGATCGATGTTTCTGCGAGGATCGTGCGAGGTGATAACTATGATTGCTTCCACTACAAGTGGGGAATTGCTTTGGAGATCTTCACAGTCTGCGTGAGTTGGGCTTTGTTGTCCACCTATGTCAAGCATGTGACCCGCCTCCAGGAGACGTGGAAAGAATTGATTGGTCAAATTATTGTGATTTACAACTTGCAAAGAGATTCTTTGACAATTATGTAACTGCATGGAATCCACGTGAAATACATCATCGCAATATAATGGTTCCAAGAAGTATCAATGATGACCCTTGCCTATTGAATACTGATCATATTTTCTCTTGCAATCCTCATAATGATTATGAAGAATTATTGAACCGTGTCCAAAGGCACACAAAGTGTCGTGTAGATTTGTGTTTGCGCAAAAAGGGCACTATTCTAACATGCCGGTACAATGCTCCATGGGATATTTATGAGGAATCAAGATTTTTCATAGATGATCAAGGAAGACAAAAATATGCCTCGGCAAGAAATGATGATAGGCTCAATGTACATAACATTGACCTTCTAACAATGTGGTGGCGAGCAAATGTTGATTGCCAACCAGTTCTTTCTCGGCATGATGTCTTGAAATATATTGATAAGTATGCATCAAAAGCAAAGAAAAGGTCTGAAAGTTATCATGATATGTTAACTAGAATTTCAAATTCTATTTCCTCTGAGGATCATGATTTATGTGCTTACAGAAGGTTTCTTGCAGAAACGATTGTTGACCGTGACATTGGAGCATAAGAAACATGCCATATGTTGCTCAAGATACCTCTTATTATCTGTAGTCTAAAATTTGTTTCATTAAATGTTGGAAGAAAGGTTTTCAAGAAAATATCAAGGGATGGCATGCAATGTTCATTTGAAAATACTTTTGTTAAACATTATCAAAAGATGCCATTTTTCCATGAACATCTATCTTTGATAGAAACAACAAGATCTTGGACATTGATAGCAAGCGTAAAAAATATCCCTGGAAGCCTAGAGATGTTCATGATATTGTTTGAGTTTTTCCACAGTTTTCTTCTATTCCTAGTGACGGTTCAGAAGAATTTGAAACCTTTTGCTAGATAAAATTGCTCTTGTACAAGCCATTTTGTGACATTTCTGCTGAGATTGGGCTTTCAGCTGAAATTATTGTTGAAAATTGGAGGAATTTACGATATTGAGCATGGCACGTTGATCCAAATCATCAATTGTTGAAAATATTGACAATGGAGAAGATGGTGATTTTTCTAACCAGGAAATGAATCTTGAAGATGATTTTCAAGAATGGAAAAATTTCTCTCGCTTGGTTCCACTAAATAATGTGAATGTTTCTGATCTTCACACCCTTGGTCGAAGGGATTTTGAAATATCCTTTGACTATAAAAGTACAAGTATTTCTGATGATGTGGCTTAAGAAGCTATTAATTTTATAAGGAATGGACTCTCAAGGGGTGATATTGTTGACCTTTCAAATAGAAAATTTTCCTCTCTAGATTCATTGGAAGAAAAACAACGACTTGATTTTGAAATTATTTTAAGGCATTTTGTTAAATATGAGATTCGTGAAGCTCTTATTATGATTTTTTAGGGCACTACACACACTAGCAAGTCTTTCCTTATCCATTGTATTGTTGAAGCTCTTTCTAATTTGTCAAGTAGTGTGAAAAGTCCTTTTCTTCTTCTTGCCCCAACAGGAATAGTTGCTTTTAATATAAATGCAAAAGCAATACACTTTGCTCTAAAAATTCTGATTAAAGATATGAAACCACTACAGGGTCAATCGCTAGCAGTATTCCAAGAAGAAATGAGGCATATTCGATATATATCGATTGATGAAATGAGTTTTTTAGGATCAAGGTTATTCATGAAAAATAGATGCTTGATTACGAGAAGCATTTCCAGATAAAAATAATTGTCCTTTTGGTGGCAAATCCATCATCCTTGTGAGTGACCTTGGCAAGCTACCTCCTGTGAGAGATAAGCCTTTGTATGCAGGAATACAACAGGGAAAGTCTTGTGGAAAAAATTCAACATTGTTATCACCGTTGATAAAATATTTCACCAGCAAGGGAATAATGAGAAACAATATTGTTTTTGTAGAGTCCTCAATAACATAAGAAATGCAAAACCTGTTCTTGATGATTGGGAGTTTCTTATGTCTCGGGCTGATATGAGGTTGCATCCTAGAGAAAGGGATTTATTTAATGCAGCAATTCACATGTTTCCAACAAATAATTTGGTGTCCTTCCATAATAGGCATATGTTGAAATCATTAAATTCTCCAATTGCACAATGTATTGCTATGAATTCAAGGTGTTCAGAAATCAGTGGTGTCGATGATGATCAACTGGACCGTGAAGTTTTGTTGTATCGTGGCCAATGTGTTATGTTGACATGTAATTTGTGGGTTGAAGCTGGTTTAGTGAATGGTGCACTTGGATATGTGAAGGAATATTAGGCCTACCTCTAAGCCACCTGAGCTTCTAATGTTCACAACTGTTGGTTTTGATAAGTATGGTTGTGTTCCATTTGATGCAAGAAATCCAAATATTGTACCTATCACACCAATCATAAGACGAAAAAAAAAAAAAAATCCTTTAAAGATAGCATGGGCTCTTACAATCCACAAGTCACAGGGGTTGACTTTAGAACAAGCATCAATTTATATCGGGAATAAAGAGCAACAAGGCCTGACCTTCACAGCCACATCAAGAGTGAAATCAATAGATGGTTTACGCATTACACCACCTTTCTCTTTTCAGCGTTATGCTAAGATGAAAGATAGTGCATATGTTACAATTAGGAAGAAATAAGAGGAGTGATTGAAGTCCATATCGTTATGACATGCAACTATTAATACTTTTAGCTCTTTATAGAATGTTTTTTGAATTTCTTTTATTGTCCTCTTTATTTACTTTTAATATAATAATGATTTTGATATATTAATTAGATGAATACATTCATCAAATTCATAGTAATATTTTGGAAAGTTGTTTACATCGTTTTTTATGTTATTCAATTTACTTATTTTTTTGAAGTTGTTTTTGTTATTTTGCTTACAATGAACCATTCAGAGATAAACAACCAGTTATGTGAGCCAATCATTAAAAATCAAGATGGAATTCCATATCACTATGACATGAAACTAATAATATTGTGACATATATATAGAATTTTTTTATTTGTTTTTATTGTCCTCTCTATTTTCATTTAGTATAATAATGATTTTCATGTATTAATGAAATGAATACATTCATCATATCCATAGTAATATTTGAGAAATTCCTTACATCGTTTTTCATGTTGTTCAATTTACCTCCTTTTTTAAGTCACTATTGTTCTTTTGTTTACAATGAACCATTCAGAAATATACAACCAGTTATATGAGCCAATCATTAAAAATCAAGATTGAAGTCCATATCCCTATGACATCAATGTGGTTTGCTAAATATGTTGTGGTTTGGTTCAATGACAAAATATTTATATTTGATATTAATATTAAATTAAAATTAATATGTAGATTAACATTAATTTAAATACAAATATAGAATTACTAACATTATTAATATTTGATTTTAAACATTAAGTTTAAACAATTCTGACTTCTTGTTGATTTTTGTAATAAGGGTCATATCACTCATTTCATGTGTGCAATATGTATTTATAATGAGGCTTATATTAATAGAAATTTTATATCATTTGGTTCATGTAGCGTTAGGTTATTTTATAGCATGACGTTTTTAAGATTAAATCTTTTAACAACAATACAAATGGGGTGTTATTTGTGTGTGTGTGTCTGTGTGTTTCTATCTCTGTCTGTATTAATTTTGGTTTTGTCGTTGTTTCTTTCAAATGCAGTATGGATAATAATGATGGCATCTATTATAATCAAGCGGTGGCAAATATTTATAGACTGATCAATTTTCTTTCTTATTTTCGGAACAATTTTTATAGAAAACATGGCTTCCATCCTGGTTTTATTGATAAGCATCTTCGTGTGCTAGATGAACTGAAAATGAATGTGAAATACTCGTTTCATATGTACATGAGGGAGGCTGGGAGAAAAACAAGAAGGGATTGTTTGGAAAGCGTTAAGTATTGTGATCATTATCCTGTTGATTTGAATTGGTGTTCCTTTTGTGGTTGGCCTGGTTGTGTTCTGAAAGATGCTATTTGATAAATGACTTTTGATTGAGAGTTTCGAGTCCATTTTTGTAGTGAGATTTCTTTATGTAAATACAACAAAAAATATATGTTAATTTCAATTTTATTTATTTGGTTTCACTGATGGTAGAACTGAGTATCACTTTAGTTTATTAATTCATTCTGTTTATGATATTAACAATCATTAAGGTTGATTGATCACTTAGGGTTTATAATATTAATAATCACGTGACTTTAAAAATCCTTTGTGTTTAAAATATTTAGTTGTATGCTTTATTAAGCTCTTGTGTTTTTAATATTGTTCCCTTGGCCTTATTGATCCCTTAGGTTATTAATATTTATCCCTTCGGTTCACCAATTCCTTTGGTTTATAATATTAAACCCTTGGTTTTGTTAGTTCTTTTGGTTTATAATATGAATGATCCCTTGGGTTAATTCTTAGTGTTTATTAATTTCTTTGGTTTTTGTATTTTTGTATTAATTTTATTGATCCTTCAACTTTATTAATTACTTGAGTTTATTAATAGTTTTTATTACAAATATTAATCTGTTAAGTTTATAATATTAATAATCCCTTCGGTTTATTGATGTTTTTTGTTTATTATATTAATAATGCCTTTGCTTTATTGATTTTTTATGTTTATAATATTAATATTTCCCTGTATTTGTTGATCCATTGGGTTTATAACATTGATCCCTTAAGTTTTCAAACTCTTTTGGTTCGTAATATTAATCCCTTCAGTTTATTAAATCCAAATATTATGGATTAAATATTAGTCCTATTGTTTAATACTCATGCATGGTCCAATGTCACATTATGAAAAACATTTTCTCAATATGAAAATCAACCGTTAGAAACCATTTTTAATTAGTGTTAGCCATAGTCGATCAATGTCTTCCATGGTCAAATGTCACATTGTGACAAAGATTGTCTCAATATGAAAATCGACCATGGCCAACCATGGTCATAGTTGGTCCAACATCGCATTGTGACAACAATTGTCTCAATGTTTAAATCAAGCATGGTAAACCATGTTTATTTCACGGTTTATAGTATTTTTCAAAGGGATTTTATACACTCCAGGTTTATAATATTAATCTTGTTGGTTTAAAATTATTCCCCTCAGTTTATAAAATTAATAACCATGTGACTTAATCAATCATTTTTATTTAAAAAATTGATTTCTAAGATTTATTAATCTCTTTATTAATCATGTGAATTTCTCATTCATTTGTATTTAAAATATTTATTCGTCAGCTTTACTAATATTTTTTGTTTTTTTATATAGATCCCTTGGCCTTGTTGATCTCTTATGTTTTTAATATTTTTCCTTTGGGTTCCCCAATTCCTTTGGTTTCTAATATTAAATCCTTGGGTTTATTAGTTATTTTGGTTTATAATATTAATAATCCATTGGGTTTATTATTTAGATGATTTTAAAATATTGATTGTTATGGTTTATTAATTTCTTATGTTTTTGAATTTAAAATATTTATTCATAGGGTTTGTTAGTCTCTTCTCTTTTTAATATTGATCACTTAGCATTATTGATCTCTTAAATTTTTAATAAGTTTCCCTTGCATTCACCAATTCCTTTGATTTACAATATTAAACAGTTGGGTTTATTATTTCTTATGGTTTATATTATTAATAATCCCTTAGGTTTATTAATTTCTTCAATTGAAAATATTAAATACTATGGTTTATTAAATTCTTGGGTTTTTGGGTTTGAACTATTAATTATTAGGGTATATTAATCTCTTGAGTTTAAAATATTAATTCTTAAGATTTATTAGTTTCTTGGTTTATAATACTAATATTTATCTCTTAAGTTTATAATAATTTTCTGTTGGGTTTATTAATTTCTTGGGTTTATAATATTAAATGTTTGTGTTTATTTGTTCCTTATGTTTATAATTTTAATAACTCCTTTGGTTTATAAAATTAAACACTTGAATTTATTACTTATTTTGGTTTACAATATTAATAATGCATTTAGTTTATTAATCTCCTGAGTTTAAAATATTAATTATTAGGGTTTATTAATTTCTTAGGTTTTTGAGTTTCAAATTCTAATTCTCAGGGTTTATTAATCTCGTTTGTTTTTAATATTGATTAGTTGGTCTCATTGATCCCTTAGGTTTTTAATATTTATCCTTGGGCTCACTAATTATTTTGGTTTATAATATTAAACCCTTGGGTTTACTATTATTTTGGTTTATAATATTAATAATCCCTTGGGTTTATTAATCTCTTGAGTTTAAAATATTATTTCCTAGGCTTTATTGATTTCTTAGGTTTTTGAGTTTAAAATATTAATTCTTAGGTTTTATTAATCTCTATTTTTTTTAATATTGATCCATTGGTCTTATTGATCCCTTAGGTTTTTAAGATTTATCCCTTGAGTTCACCAATTTCTTTGGTTTATAATATTATACCCTTGGTTTTATTAGTTCTTTTGGTTTATAATGTTAATCACCCTTTGGGTTTATTAATTTCTTGAGTTTAAAATATTAATTCTTAGGCTTTATTAATTTCTTAGGTTTTTAGTTTAAAATATTAATTCTTAGGGTTTATTGATCTCTATTGCTTTTAATATTAATCCCTTGGCCTTATTGATCCCTTAGGTTTTTAATATTCATCCCTTGGGTTCGTCGATTCCTTTGGTTTATAATATTAAACCCTTGGGTTTATTTGTTCTTTTGGTTTATAATGTTAATAATCCTATTGGTTATTAATATCTTAAGTTTAAAATATTAATTCTTATGGTTTATTAATTTATTAGTTTTTTGAGTATAAAATATTAATTCTTAGGGGTTATTAATTTCTTGTGTTTTTAATATTGATCTCTTGGCCTTATTGATCCCTTAGGTTTTTAATATTTATCCCTTGGTTTCACCAATTCCTTTGGTTTATAATATTTAAACCTTGGGTTTATTAGTTATTTTAGTTTGTACTACTAATAATCTCTTGGGTTTATTAATCTCTTGAGTTTAAAATATTAATTTTTAGGGCTTATTAATTTCTTAGGTTTTTGGGTTTTAAATATGATTTCATATGCTTTTATTATTCTCTTGAGTTTAATATATTAATTCTTAGGGTTTATTACTTTTTATGCTTTTGGGTTTTAAATAATAATTTTTAGGGCTTTTTAATCTCTTGTATTTTTAATATTGATCCGTTGGCCTTATCGATTTCTTAGGTTGTTAATTTTTGTCCTTGGGCTCACCAATTCCTTTGGTTTATAATATTAAACTCTTGGGTTTACTAGTTCTTTTGTTTTATAATATTAATAACCCTTTGGGTTTATTAATCTGTTGAGTTTAAAATATTATTTCTTAGGCTTTATTAATTTCTTAAGTTTTTGAGTTTAAAATATTATTTCTTAGACTTTATTAATTTTTAGGCTTTTTAGTTTAAAATATTAATTATTAGGTTTTATTAATCTTTATTGTTTTTAATATTGATACCTTGGCCTTATTGATCCTTTAGGTTTTTAATATTTATCCCTTGTGTTAACGAATTCCTTTGGTTTATAATATTATAGCCTTGGGTTTATTAATTCTTTTGGTTTATAATGTTAATCACCCATTGGGTTTATTAATCTTTTGAGTTTAAAATATTAATTTCTAGGCTTTATTGATTTCTTAGGTTTTTGAGTTTAAAATATTAATTCTTAGAGTTTATTAATCTCTATTGTTTTTAATATTGATCCCTTGGGTTCGCTGATTTCTTTGGTTTATAATATTAAACCCTTAGGTTTATTAGTTCTTTTGGTTTATAATGTTAATAATCCCATTGGTTTATTAATATCTTAAGTTTAAAATATTGATTCTTATGGTTTATTAATTTATTAGGTTTTTGAGATTAAAATATTAATTCTTAGGGTTTATTAATCTCTTGTGTTGTTAATATTGATCATTTGATCTTATTGAGTCCTTAGGTTTTTAATATTTATCCATCGAGTTCACCAATTCCTTTGGTTTATAATATTTAAACCTTGGGTTTATTAGTTATTTTGGTTTGTATTATTAATAGTCTCTTGGGTTTATTAATCTCTTGAATTCAAAATATTAATTTTTAGGGTTTATTAATCTCTAGTGTTTTTTAATATGAATCCCTTGGCCTTTTTTATCTCTTAAGTTTTTAATATTTATCCCTCAGGTTCGTTGATTCCTTTGGTTTATAATATTAAACCTTTTGGCTTATTAGTTCTTTTGGTTTATAATGTTAATAATCTCGTTGGTTAATTAATATCTTAAGTTTAAAATATTGATTCTTATGGTTTAATAATTTATTAGGTTTTTGAGTTTAAAATATTAACTCTTAGGGTTTATTAATCTCGTGTTTTTAATATTGATCCCTTGGCCTTATTGATTCCTTAGGTTTTTAATATTTATCCTTTGGGTTCACCAACTACTTTGGTTTATAATATTTAAACCTTGGGTTTATTAGTTATTTTGGTTTGTACTATTAATAATCTCTTGAGTTTAAAATATTAATTCTTAGGGTTTATTAATTTCTTAGGTTTTTGAGTTTTAAATATTATTTCATATGCTTTATTAATCTTTTGTGTTTAATATATTAATTCTTAGGGTTTATTACTTTCTTAGGCTTTTGGGTTTTAAATATTAATTCTGGGAGTTTTTTAATCTCTTGAGGTTAAATTATTTATTCTTAAATTTTTTTAATTTCTTGGTTTATAATATTAATATTTATTTATTACTTCACCAATTACTTGGATCTATAATATTAAACCGCTTAATTTTAATATTTCTTTTAGTTCAAAATATTAATAATCGCTTGGGATATTCGTAAAAGATATATACTTACTATAAATATTAATAAAATATCATTATTATGTTATTTTTAAATTAAATTATAGTTTGAGTTAAAACTATTAATACATTGAAAATATTTAATAATATATTTTACTATTAAATAATATATATATATATATATATATATATATATATATATAAGGTTAATAGATAGTATGCATATAGTTAATATTATTAATATATTATAAGTAAATATATAATATATATTGCCAATTATATTTATATATATATAATATTTATTTTGGTGGAATACATGTGGTGGGTGGCCTTATAATAGATAGTATGCATATAGTTAATATTATTAATATATTATAAGTAAATATATAATATATATTGCCAATTATATTTATATATATATATAATATTTATTTTGGTGGAATACATGTGGTGGGTGGTGGATATAGGCCTATCGGGGTATATCAATTATATTGGTGAATGCGATTGTAAATCTATTTTATATACGCTTATCAACATATATCAATCAAATTGGTAAATATGATTATGCTAGTATTTAATTTTATTGAATAAATAAAAAATACACCAATTTATATAAAGTACATATTAAAAAAATCGCTCCCATCCTTAACGAGTTGTATGCTTTCTAAATGTCTATGTCATCATTTTTCTATATGTTAAAAAAAAAAAAAAACATTAACAAATTCCCTTGGCACCATGATTCCAAGAAAGTACTTTGCCTACTTGCTCCAAGGCGTAGCCTCCTCTTTATGATTCTTTTACTCCTAGGCATAGCCATGATTGAGTATGTTTGGATTTGTTACTAAAATAGTCATGATTCTCCTCGTCATAACCCTGGGCATGGTAGAGACTTGAATTAATTAAAGGCGTAGATGTTGTGTGCTATGTATTTGAAATCGTGGATAGCTCTGTATTTGAAATGGTGGACACGAAAACATAAATTATTTCTAGCCATCTAAGCGAGTTTTGGTAAGTTTTACATAAAATGTTTTCTAAATATGAATTATGTTTTATTGTGTGAACTCAAATTCAAAAGTATTTTGCTGGAAGGCCGAGCTGGGATGATAATTAGCGAATTTGGCTCCTGTCTCTAGTCTCTCTATTTTCGTAACCAGTGTTTTGAAAAAAAAACCTATTCAAATAAAATATTGATTAAGAAAATTCAAGTGCCCCTTAACATATTTTTCTCACCACAAAATTCTTGAAAAAAAATAAGTGTGACAAAATAGAAATAAAACTTAGAACCCTTTGGGTTATTAATTCTGCACGTATAGGACTTGTGTATGAAAAGCTAAGTGTAGTGCTTGCTTTAAAAGATCAAGATGAATAGCTACTCTATTTCTATGGAAGATATGATTATTAGCACACTATTTGCATAGTGGACTATTCCAATGTATCTTTGAATAGTTTTCAACGCAACAATCCAAGTCAAGTATATTTTCCAAGATCTGTAAAAGGATTAACCCTGACGCGATAAAAAAATATGCAATTTAAAGTTAGAAATATTTAATTCCTACTTGTCTATGGTTGTAATTCTCCATTTGAGGAGTTTGTTCCTACATAATAGGAAGTAGCTAGAATATAGTTTCTCCTAGTTTAGTGTGTGGTTGAGAGAATCTCTCAACCACATTACTGTACGTCCAAGATAGATTTCCTATCTTGAGACTATTACTTGTATAAATATGTATGCAATTTCCTTGATTCATATATACAGAATTTGATTAGAGTTTGTAGTGTGATATTTTATCTTGGTATCAGAACCATAAGGGCCTGGACCTCGACCCCTCGTGGGCTGAGGGAAATAGAGAGTTTTTTTTGCAGTTGATTTTTTGGGTTTGTCCATCTAAGTGGGAGCGCTGCCTACCTGACGAGCTCTACTCTTCATTTTTTTGTATGGAGGACTGGAATCTCCAGTACCACTGGGCGGCAGAGACAGCTACGGGAACACTGTCACTTGATGGAGTTGTGCCTGCGTGGAATGGTGAAGGTCGGTGCTGGTGCCTGAGATCGATGCCATCCCTAGTATCTGAGACCTATAAATATATTAAAAGAAAATTATAGAGATGATTTGTCACTTCAAGATTGTTGTACTACAGAAATAATGAAGTGAGAAAATACGTTAGTATTGTGCCTACTAGTGTAATCAGTGGGGAAGGTGTACCAGACCTTCTGTTGTTACTTATACAGTTGACACAAAAGTTGATGGAGGAAAGACGTATGTACATTAGTGAAGAAGAGCCTGAAAGTGAAGAGACTGGTAGCGGATAAGAGGATACAGGAAATAAGAAACGACGAGAGGCAACAATGAAGCGAGAAGCAAGGAAGGCAGAGGCGCTATCAAAAAGGGGTTCGCTTGATGAAGCGAGTGTTTATGGGGATGCGATGCAAAGCAGAAGATAAGGCTTCCAAGTTAGCGGAAATAAAGAATAGAGCCAAATCCATGAATTGGGCTGAGCAGGCAACCCACTTGCCCTGCTGAAAATGTTTCTGCCATTTGTTTCGAGACGTCCTGGATCCGTTTCGTCGCCTCTAACAGAGCCATGTGCTTCGGAGGTCTGATTGGCCATGGCGGCGTTCGCTTCAATTTCAAAACCAACTATAATGTTTATCGAGTTTTAACCCACTTGTTTCAGCGTGGTGGATTCCCCGCAGGTGTGATTGAGGACCTTCCCGTTGATGATTGAGGAAATTTGGAGGACCTTGCCACTGCTGCATCCAAAGACCTCCTACTCTCTGCTGATAGGTGGGCCATGGATGCTTGCAGCGAGGGCGTCAATGGCAACTTACAAAGAGTGGTGCTTTGTGGTGAAAATATGTGCGAGGACAGGACTCTTAAGCTTGTCACTTAACAGAGAACGTTGTTGCGTGGAGCCATGAAGGGAAGGTTTTTCATGGAACATAGCCATTGCAGACGGCAGACGATTTGATCCCGTTCCAACTTGCGAAATTGCGGCTTTGAGCGTGAATATTTCACTGCAGTTTCTGCCGCTTTCTTTTAACTAGGTTGTGGGTAAATTTTTTATATGCATTATTTGTGGGTAAATTTTTTATGTTGATGAGATTATTTGTGAAGTGGATCAAAACAATGATGGGCGTAGATTGGTCCGAGCCAAACAAACAGTATTTATTGCAATGACTTAGAGCAGAAAATGAAACAGCTTCTTGCCATTCTCGGCACCCATGATGGTTGTATGAGAGAGCAACGCAGATATGTGTAATCAGCTAAGTATAGAGTGATTGAATTGAACATTGCAGGCTTGGGCATATTAAAAACAAATTCATAGTTGGCTATTAATTTTGTGTCAAGTTGCAGCTGAAGAGGATTGGATTTCCGATACTGTGGACCAATGGAGTCTGTGTATGGAGGTTTCTAGTGTTGATCTATGCAAGTGCGAATGTGCTACTATGTGTGTCCTGGAGTTGCTCAGCTAAGAGTATAGATGAGCATTGGTATGGAGGATTGTTGGGTCTTTTGCAAGTATCAGAAGAGGTGCGGAAGCATGTGGAATTGCTGGGAGGTTTTTTAGCTTCCTGTGTTTGGGGAAATAATCATCTTTGGGTAGAGATAAAGAAATTAATGTGAAGAGTTTTTTTTTTTTTAGTTACTTGAAATCATGTTTAAAGATTATTGAGCCTTATTGAGCCTAGCTAACTCAATATAGGTAAATTTATTTTGTTAGAATTGGACACTCTAACAAATGACAGGTGAAATGTGAAGTTCCAAGTTTTAATTGACAATGTAAAAGATGCCCAAGATGTGAGCAACGAAAGAAGAGGTAATGGAGTAGCAACAACGTTTATGGTGGACAACAAAGTAGATGTTTGTTTGAGTTAGTGTGGTTTGTGGAATAGACTCCCTAGCATGTTATAAGCAAGTCTAGTTGGTTGTTGTAATGGTCATTATATGTACCCAAAAACTTCAAATGTTGAAGTATGGAATGTAAGCCTTGTAAAGGCATTTGAAAGTTCGTGGTGATCTTAAAACCACTTTGTAATGGTTTATGGTCAGCCTGAAACCATCTTTTGTCACTGTAAAGTGATGGTTTTTGGTGAGCCAGAAACCACATATATCGCCTTTGTGGCTGGTTGGTGGTGAGCCAGAAACCACCTATAGAGCCTTTGTGTCTGGATCGCCTTTGTGGCTAAAAGTGCCTTTGTGGTCGTGTGTACATGAGAGCTGTGTGCTCACAGAGCTTTGTGCTCGATCGAGCAGGGGGACTGCAGTAACACCTGGCTCACGGTCTCAGATGATTCATTAATCTCTGAGCAAAAGGGGGTTGGCGTGCTTTCTTTGCTGACAGTCGCGCTGAGAAGCACAATTGGCACAACTGTTCAGTACATACTCATGCCAACGCGCCAAATCACGGGATTGGCGCGGAAGCGCATGATAAACCCGCGTCAGGATTTTACCCTGCAAAGTTTTTGTTCTGGGCGCGGATTTTTTGTTCGGGAAGATGCCACCTCACCTTTAGTGGAAGATCCGCGGGAAGCCTCACCTTCGTTGGAAGATCTACGGAAGTTGCAGATCGGAAGTTGTGGATCTCTCCGGGAGAGGCAGATTGTGTTTTGGAGATTCTGCACATGCAATTTGCTTGATGGTGGTGGATTTGTAGGTACATATATGCAGTGATAATGGTCGACAGAATCATGTATGCGAAGGACATCCTATAGGACTAGCGGTTGCAGCGGTTGGTACCCATGCATTCCGGTGGATGGTTGCTCTTTTATATGGACGTCGACATATTCTTTGTTATGTTTGACCACAACCAGACTTTGTGAATTAACATCATGACAAGTAGTCATTAAGGGGGGGAGTTAGAAATATTTAATTCCTACTTTTCTATGATTGTAATTCTCCATTTGAGGAGTTTGTTCCTACATAATAGGAAGTAGCTAGAATATAGTTTCTCCTAGTTTAGTGTGTGGTTGAGAGAATCTCTCAACCACATTACTATACGTCCAAGATAGATTTCCTATCTTGAGACTATTGCTTGTATAAATATGTATGTAATTTCCTTGATTCATATATACAAAATTTGATTAGAGTTTGTAGTGTGATATTTTATCTTTTAAAACTCCATAATTCTTACTACACCTTATATATAGGATCCAATTCATATATAGGTTGTAGATAAATGGTATGGGAAGATGTTATGAATATGGAAAATTTTTGATTCCCCACTACAGATTAAATATTGAGAGTTAATAAGCTTAAGTTACAGATCACACAAACATCGCAATTCAATTAACTTAAATATGAAAACTACTAGAACTATATGGCATTAACCAAAACATAGAAATCTTTAAAAACAGAGAATATTTCTTGCATTAACCAAAACATAGAAATCTTTAAAAACAGAGAATATTTCTTGCATTAACCAAAACATAGAAATCTTTTAAAACAAAAAATATTTAGTGAATTAACCAAAACATAGAAATATATAGTAGCAAAGGTTTGAATTTTTAAAAACAAAGAATATTTTCTGCTTTAGCGAAAACATAGAAAATTAAACTAGGACAAACAAAAAAAGAAATTTCACAACTAGAATCATTCATCTTCGTTGCAGTGAGTCAATTTAATGATCCAAAAAATTTGAGAACTCCCATTTTTTTTTATCCGCAACTTTTTTGCAATTTATTATTAAAGATTATGTTACCTTTGTATTATTAAAGAATATACTGTTTCTTGTAAATTAAATTTGATAAACTAATTGTTGCAAATTTTCATGAAATCCAATATATTGATTGTGCAAAATCTACCAAAATCGACCCTCTAAATCCTATACACTGATTGTACAAAATTTCAGTGCAGGTGAAGCTCTAAAATGGTTGAGAGGGAGACAAATTTCACGCAACTGAAGTTCTAAAATAGTTTCTAGGGGAGGGGAGGGGAGGGGAGTGGAGGTTGTGAGAATAAATGGTAGAATAAGTAGCAGGTTGAAGGAGGAATTGAGAACAAGTGTTAGATAAAATAGGGATAGGTATGGATGTCATATACCTGGCAAAATAGTTCAATATTAGTTTTATAGGTGGCAAAAGATAAAATAGCATTGCTTTGATGGCGGGAAAACATTTTATTATTGAAAAACTAAATAACATTTAATACTTATAAAATAATGCTAGCATTAATTTGTGGTTGCCAATTATTAACGATACATACAAGATATAGTTCAAGGTTATAGCTTCCCCCTCTCAGAAAAAGGCCCATAAAATGACAAATATTTTTATTAGTCGTCAGGAATTAATCCATATTTTTACTAATCATAAGAAATTAATCCATAAATTTTCTAAACTACAAAAATTTGAGCTAGTTAAAAATTAGGTTATTTTTCATATCGATGGATTAGCCCAAATTAATGATAACAAGACCTTTTCAATTACAATAGTCCCAGCCCGTTGACGACACGGACTAAAACGCTATATGATAAATGCTATAGGTTTATTTATCATAGTCACTAAATTTAATTTTTTAAATTAATATTTTTTTGGTTAAAATCAGCGCTGAGATCACCGCCTCACTGTCCAAGTGGATTCAATGATATAAAAATGCACTGAAGCAGCTTATCTTCTGCATGAGCACTACCTTTAAGAAACTAAATGCTTTTTAGTACTCGACTGGTGTTAGAAATACTCCCAACCATCGCCATGAATAAACAGTGGCAACAACCCACACTTAATTGATTTTTTGTGCAGAAAAGACAAGGAGCAGGTTTCAAGCCCACAGGCGTTTCTTCACGCAAAAACCAAAACAGAGTACCCGAGCCCATTACTCTGCGTTTATTTCCTTTTCCGCTGTTGACTTACATGTTTGCTCGCACTTTTCCACCCGCAACATTTAAGTTTTACCCTTAAGCTTTTCACCAAATTTATTTCCCCGTCGATGCGATATCGGCGAGACCCACCTACCTTACCGCATTGCACTACGCACAAACCTTTGTTATTCCGCCTTTCCTTACCTTTCTCACCATATCGTACTCCCTGCAACTCGCAACTCGCAACTTTCAAGTTGTAACTCTTAAGCTTTCGCCGAAGTTATGTTTCTGCTGATGCGATATCGGTGGGACCCACCTCAAACCTTTGTCGCATTACCAAACCGTGAAAACCTTTGTATTTATGTTATTTCATTACCTTTTTCATTTCACATTTCCCACGGTTTACCGTGTCGCAACCTGCAATCCACAATATTTATGACTTACCTTTTAAAGCCACCTGCAAGTTATCTTATTTTGTTTGCTTGCGATCGCAAAGGGAGCGTTTCAAGCTCAAGAGGATAGAGCATACAACGCATCGCAAGATTAGGCGTTTAACAGATTACCGACCGCAAGTTAAATTTGTTTTGTTGTGATGCGATGTGTGTCACATCACATCGCACATCGCAAGTCTTATGTTTTTCCTATAAGTGCCCAAGCTAAATGTTAAAATCGCCGAGGAGCGAATTGCGATGGAGCGTCGGACGCGATGTGTTTTCAGAAGCGGAACCAATAAAATTTCAAGTCCACTGTTACGTGTTTTTTGTACGTGTTTTCGTGTATAAAAAGTCAAACAGAGCCGAAGGATGGTTTGGTTGGTGAACGTCTGATCCAACATTGAATAACATTGAAATGTTCAGGCTTTGTCCATTTTGTATAAACCTATGCAATTTCATTTTGTTTTATTGTGAGAAATGAATCAAATTTTAGAGAAGAGTTGAATAAATTTCAAATGTATTTCTCTCCCGTGTTTAACGCTCTGCCTGTCTGTGTATGACTATTATTTACGCAAATTTGTGCATTCTCTATGTTGAAAGAGGAACGCATTCCTCTGTGTGTGATTTATTCATAAATTACTATTTTTATTAGTCATTCAAAATTAATCCATATTTTTATGCCGAAGGTGTTCCTATTATGAGCTTTGCTGGGATGAACAGTGTTCTCAGCCAATCTCTGTGCTCCACCTATCGCCCTTCCAGCCTCTCAAAACTTGACACTTGGCGGTTGCTCCCACCATCCTGCTCTCAACTGCTTCCCGTGCGCGTCAACTCCTTCGCGTCCGTGCTGCTGTCGCGTCGTCCCCCTTAGGCGGCCAGAGAAGGGAGGAGCCCATGTGATCGATCTCTGACATGAAGCCTGTCACACAGGAGGCCTTTACGGAACGGACAAGGACGCTCCACAATGGCTGAAGGATTGCCTGCCTTCCAGCCAATCGCAGAGCGCCGACGCCCTCGCCGGGGACGTCTCTCCGGTAAAGAATCCATTGAGCCGCCCGCCACCGCCATCTAGCGGGAACTGTGATGTGGATATTACCGACCAGAGTTACATTCAATGAACAGAAATGGAAATGGAACGGAGCTGTGCGTAGATAGTTTTGCGTAAAACCCATTCATAGCTTTCGTGTATTTTTTTTAATGCATATATTTTGCGGAACCTTGCCCCGTGTAAATTATAATTTTCTGTAAATTTCAATCATGATTATCATTAGAGATAATTTCTGATGCATAAATTGCTGATTTGGATAGGCTTTGATTCGATGCTTGGAACACGATGTCTAAATTACTCAACCATCCAAGTCATTCCATCATTAATTTATTCGTCCTCTAAAATTTCTTTTTAATTCATGAAGTTGGATGGGCAAGGTATTTACGTGAGATAGGTGAACAATTGACCAAGGCAAGGAAATGTAAGAATTGTGTAAACAAGGTGAGGAACAGATATTTCAGAAATTATGTGTGAGGTGATTCCGTAAAAAAAAAAAAAAAACAAAGAGTAAATATTTTTTATTTTTTATTTTAAAAAAATTAATAATTAAAATAAAATTAATAATTAAAATTTAAACGAATATCTTTTTAGAAAAAATTAATTAAATGAATGCAAAATATATTTTTGAAAAAAAATATTGTTTTATATAATATAAATCTGCAATTTGTAAATAATATATTTTTAATATTTATTTATTATATTTAAATTATTAACAAAAAAATATTTTAAATCTAAATATTATAAATCCATATAAAGTAGTTTTTGAAAAAAAATATTGATTTATGTAATATAAATCTGCAATTTTTAAATAATATATTTTTAATATTTATTTATTATTTTTTAACAAAAATATTTTAAATCTAAACATTATAAATCCATATAAAGTAGTAGTTTATAAAGCACCCATACGTTTACTCTTCTCTTATATAAATTTGCCATTTTATAAAGCATTTCATATATAATTACCTTTTGCCCTTCCAGCCTCTCAAAATTTGACACTTGGTGGTTGCTCCTACCCCCCTGCTCTCCGCTGCTTCCCGCGTGCGTCAGCTCCTTTGCGTCCATGCTGCTGTCGCGTCGTCCCCCTTCAGCGTTCCGTTGGGTCATTTATTAAAATGACCAAGTGCTAGTTATTAGTCACAAGAAATTAATCCATAAATTTTATAAAGTATGAAAATTTGAGCTACTTAAAAATTAGGTTATTTGTCATACGGATGGATTAGCCCATATTAATGATAACAAGACCTTTTCGATTACAATAGTACCAAACCATTGATGGCAAGGACTAAAACGCCATATGATAAATGTTATAAGTTTATTTATCATAGTCACTAAATTTAATTTTTTAAATTAACATGTTTTTGGTTAAAATCAGCGCTGAGATCACCGCCTCAGTGTCCAAATGGATTCGACAATATAACAATGCACCGAAGCAGCTTATCTTCAGCATGAGCACTACCTTTTAGAAACTAGATGCTTTTTAGTATCCGACTGGTTCATCTACAAGTAGCTTTGATTTACCCCACCAAATCAATTCAGGGAAAGAAATACTTTATGAAAGTTAACCAGCTTAGCTCCGTGGCCAAAGAAAAAAAAAGAAAAAGTGAACCCGCTTAGTAGGCCTGCCAAATAAATCATTTTTTCTTTATGTTGTAGATGTTTAATAAAAATACCATGTATTATTAAATTAAGTATATTATATTTAGTTGAGCGCATATGTATAAAATGTGGTTGTTGGGACTCCTTAAGCGTACATTTTCTAGCTGTCGAAGCAAGACAGCTACTGTGATAATTTGTGATAAAATAAATTTGAGAAATCGAAAATCGATAACAAAAAGTCTTAGCATGGATATGGGTTTTTATTTTAAAATGTTTTATTTAATCATAAATATAATGTATAGGGTTTTAAAATCATTGAATGACCAAAATGTCAACGATACCATGGGAAACAATTTATTTAAATTGCAATTTCTTTGAATGACCACAATGTTAACATCGTGATGGGAAGCAATTTATTTAAATTGCATTTTTTGGACAGGAAATTCTATAAAGCCCTGGGTTTGATAGACCATACAAGTTCAGTCACACAATTAATTTCCACAGTTGGCAAGGCATTCATGAGTACTTTATGCGTGTCAGGAGATTCGACTTCCCATAAATTTTACAACTGTAACGCCATATTTTTAAGATTGCACTCCAGCTTAGTTATATTTGGGAATAAATAATCGAATAGTCTTTAGTGCGACTTTTTGAAGGGTTTTACGGTGATTTTTTATGGTGTAATTTCTCTAAATTCAGGCAGGAATTTATTGAAAAGAGAAATTTGATTGCTAACTTTGCACAATCGAAGTGCTTAATAGGTTTTTTAGGGTGCTGAATCCATATATAGAGTGAAAAAACCAGTTTGAATAGCAAAAACCAAGATTTTATCTCAAAATTTTTCACCGGATTCCGACACCTGAAACTTCAAAAAATCTCACTAAAAACAACTCCATAAATAATAATTTTACTCCAGCCTAATTGTATTGGTAAATAGTAATCTATTTATCAAAATCTAATCACAAACTGCATCAAAATATTAAATATATTGCAAAATGAATAAAATGTATTTATATTTAAAAATTTGGAGATGCAACTATTTTAATTTTTTTTTCAATTAAATTAAATTTAAAATTAAACTTAAGTTGAATGGTTCCCATAACTCAGTGACTTCATTTTCAATCCCTCTCCTTAAATTTAAACCCAATATAAATTAAACTCTCACACACAAAATCATTTAACTATACCTCACACAAACCAATTTAACTATTATAACAGTACTTACGAATCTACCGCAAAATGATCAGATACCGCCGTCAAAATCTCTCGAGGCGGCGAGCATGGTACGAACACGGTTGCGAGAATCATGATTGCAATATAATCACTTTTGAGGAGATTCCTCCATCTCCATATGTGTAGGCTCCTCTCTTGCATTGACATCGTCAAAGTCATGGTTGTTTATTTATATTTATATTTGAAAAGAGTAATAGGTTTATTTATCAGTTATCATAACTCATTGGAGTGAGGATAGTTATTTCCAATTTGCTATTGGTTGTGCACGCTGACTCATCATGTAATATTCATCCATGAACACTTACTCTTCAATAAAAAAAAATTACTCCTATCAAATAATTCTAATAACTACTAAAATTCTATTAACAACATAAAGTTTTTACTAAAATGTAAATTCATATACTACCATATATACAATAGGTCAAACCAATTATTGTATCAACCACTAAGTTTACCTTTTTCAATCTCATAAGCTAACCACAATGTTATTAAACATTTTAATACATTCAAATTTAACTTTATGCTATATTACAAACATAGACATTTGAAAAGGAATTATTTCACATTTCTTCTAGATTCCCTAGAGAGCGGCAAGTATATTTATTGATGTTTTATGTACAAGTGTTAATGACATGGTTGTATATCTGATTTGCTGGCAACAATTATTAAATACAGATTTAATCTTTTACTCGAATCTGTCGTAGCCTCGTGTTTAAAAATTTTGTTTAATGTTGAGACATATGTGATGTCTTTCCACTGTCAATGCGCTATCAAGATCAACGATTGAAATGGTTCCTGGGGTGGTTAGGGTATTGCCCTACCCCCGAACCCTATCCACTTCTCTCGATTGGTACCGCTACGGCGATTTGCTCTCTACAACTCCGGCAAGCTTGTTTGTTTTCCTTTTAGCGTTCTGGTTAACTGGTATGGCCACAACTCTTTCTCCGTTTTACATTTCCCTCTGTCTGAGGTTTATTTCATCTTCGAGCAGACCTGCTATGGAATTTTTTGAGGTTAAGGGTTTGTCCTTGGCTCTTTTTTCCAGTCGATCCTTTACTCATGTTCGCAGTCGGTGTAGCCATGAACGTTGTGCTCTCACACAAGCTACGCGTTCTCCGAATTGCTGTCATACCCGGGTGATTCTTCCCACAGGCTTTGCCAATGGAGACTTTCTTTTGACAACGGAGATAGATGTGTAATTTTGTCTTTGGTTCTCAGATATTACAGTTTTGTATCTCGGTTGAACAAGATTATTTCCTTCTCTACATCTTGTTTTTTTAACTTTGTCGTTGATAACAGGTGCGAGGAGCTCGCCACTCGTTTAATTCCAAGGTAAGTCACCATTGCTTCCAACTTTGTTTCATTCGCACTCTATTTTTTCAGTTCTTAACATTGTGCTTATGATTTGCAATGCATGGAATGCAAGTAACCCCGAAACCCTGCACCCACAATGTTCCAGTTATTACAACAAACTCCCTATCTGATAGCTCTCGCTTTCCACTACAGGTGCTCTATGCCATTTCGTGTAGCCTTCCTTACTACTTTTCAGGGTTTGTTCTTAAGGATTTTGACATCAATGTTTTAAGGCTAATAGTTACAGGTTTCAAACCCACATCCCTTCCAGAGTTTTGATGTATTTAAGGAATTGTTGTTTAAGTTAACAGTAATGGTTATTATGAACTGCACACTATTTTGTTTTTAGCAGTAAATTTTGTTACTTAAATTCTCATAAGGGTAACCACTGTTATATATAATATTTGGGTTAGTTCCCATTTTCTGATTTCTTCCAAAGCAGTGTATTTTTCATTGATACTTGCCAACATTTTCACCATAGAAAGTTTGGGGTATTAAGGGATTTATGGACTCTTATGCTATGACTAATCCTAGTATTTTCTTTGGTAAATATATAATAAAATATAGACATGTGAATCCGGCTAATCCGACACTTCACCCACTTGTCAATTATGTTTACACTAGCACAACCACATTAGCAAAAACTAATGTGGTTGATATACGCCGATAGGCGTATATAAAATAGATTTACAACCACATTTACCAATGTGGTTGATATACGCCGATAGGCCTATATCCACTACCCATCACATTAATGTATATATCAATAAATAAATATTATATATAATAATTTTATTATATTAACTTGAAATATATATATTATATATTAATAAGAATATTAATATATTAAATATATTAATTATGATTAAAATCACAAAAATATTTTATATATATTAATAATATTATAATAAGTATTAATAATATATATTAAAAATATTTATTAATATATTAAAAGTATTAACTATATACATACTATAAATAAACTTGAAATATATATAATATATATTAATATAAAAATAATATTAATAATATATAATAATTTAATATTTATTTATATATTAATATCATAGATAGTTATATTATTAATAAACCAAAAGAACTAATAATATATTAATAATATATAATATATCATAGTTGGTTATATTATTAATAATATTATAATATTACTAATAATCATTATTTATAAATAATTGAATATTTAATTATAATGATTATTGGTAATATTATAATATTATTAATATTACTAAATAAATATTATAATATTATAATATTATTAATATATCTTATTAATAATATATATTAATAATATTATAATATTAATAATAAACATTATTAATAAATATTTGAATATTTATTTAAAATGATTATTAGTAATATTATAATATTATTAATATTAACCAAAGGTTTAAATATTATAAACCATAGGAATTGGTGAACCCAAGGGATAAATATTATAAACATAAGGGATCAATATTAAAAAAACAAGAGATTAATAAACCATAAGAATTGATATTTTAAACAAAAAAACCTAATAAATTAATAATCCATAAGAATCAGTATTTTAAACATAAGATATTAATAAACCAACGAGATTATTAACATTATAAACCAAAAGAACTAATAGACCCAAGGGTTTAATGTTATAAAGCAAAGGAATCAACGAACCCAAGGGATAAATATCATAAACCCAACGGATGAATATTATAAACAATAAATATTAATAAACCCTAAGAATTAATATTTTAAACTGAAAAATCTAAGAAATTAACAAACCCTGAGAATTAGTATTTTAAACTCAAGAGAGTAATAAACCGAATGTGTGATTAACATTATAAACCAAAAGAACTAATAAACCCAAGGGTTTAATATTATAAACCAAAGGAGTCAGTGGACCCAAGGGATTAATATTAAAAACCTAAGGAATCAATATTTGTTAGAATGTGACATTTGATCATGGATGACATTGATCGATTATTCATATTATAAACCAAAAGAACTAATAAACCCAAGGGTTTAATATTATAAACCAAAGGAATTGGTGAACCCAAGGGGATTGATTTAAACATTGAAACAATTGTTCTCACAATGCGACATTTGATCATGGATGACATTGATCGATTATTCATATTATAAACCAAAAGAACTAATAACCCCAAGGGTTTAATATTATAAACCAAAGGAATTGGTGAACCCAAGGGAAAACCATTACCCAACAAATTATAAACCAAAGGAATTGGTGAACCCAAGGGAATTCATTTAAACATTGAGACAATTGTTGTCATTATTCATATTATAAACCAAAAGAACTAATAAACCCAAAGGTTTAATATTATAAACCAAAAGCATTGGTGAACCCAAGGGAAAACCATTACCCAACAAATTATAAACCAAAGGAATTGGTGAACCCAAGGGAATTGATTTAAACATTGAGACAATTGTTGTCACAATGCGACGTTCGACCAACTATGACCGTGGTTGGCCATGGGTGATTTTCATATTGAGACAATGTTTGTCAGAATGTGACATTTGATCATGGATGACATTGATCGATTATTTATATTATAAACCAAAAGAAGTAATAAACCCAAGGGTTTAATATTATAAACCAAAGGAATGGGTGAACCCAAGGGGATAAATATTCAAACCACATTAAATTCTTACAGTTCTGGTGATATTTATAATATTTATCCCCTTGGGTTCACCATGGTCATAGTTGGTCTAAATATCATAAACCCAACGGATGAATATTATAAACAATAAAGATTAATAAACCCTAAGAATTAATATTTTAAACTGAAAAATCTAAGAAATTAACAAACCCTGAGAATTAGTATTTTAAACTCAAGAGAGTAATAAACTGAATGTGTGATTAACATTAGAAACCAAAAGAACTAATAAACCCAAGGGTTTAATATTATAAACCAAAGGATTCAGTGGACCCAAGGGATAAATATTAAAAACCTAAGTAATCAATATTTGTCAGAATGTGACATTTGATCATGGATGACATTGATCGATTATTCATATTATAAACCAAAAGAACTAATAAACCCAAGGGTTTAATATTATAAACAATGGATGAATATTATAAACCCAACGGATGAATATTATAAACAATAAAGACTAATAAACCCTAAGAATTAATATTTTAAACTGAAAAATCTAAGAAATTAACAAACCCTGAGAATTAGTATTTTAAACTCAAGAGAGTAATAAACCGAATGTGTGATTAACATTATAAACCAAAAAAACTAACTTACCTTGAGTTTAACTATTATAAAAACAAAAATTGATGGACTACAAGGGATAAATATTAAAAACCTAAGTAATGTTGTGAATGTGACATTTGATCATGGATGACATTGCTTTTCGATTACTCTTATTATAATAAGAACTAATAACTTAAGGGTTTAATAACAACAAACCAAGTCGGTGGACAAGGGATTAATATTAAAAACCTAAAACAATATTTGTCAGAATGTGACATTTGATCATGGATGACATTTATCGATTATTCATATTATAAACCAAAAGAACTAATAAACCCAAGGGTTTAATATTATAAACCAAAGGAATTGGTGAACCCAAGGGGATCGATTTAAACATTGAGACAATTGTTCTCACAATGCGACATTTGATCATGGATGACATTGATCGATTATTCATATTATAAACCAAAAGAACTAATAACCCCAAGGGTTTAATATTATAAACCAAGGGAATTGGTAGACGAGAAGAAGCAGTACCCAACAAATTATAAACGAAATTGGAAGTGAACCCAATTCATTTAAACATTGGGAACAATTGTTGTCATTATTCATATTACATAAACCAAAACTAAGCATAAACGGGTTTAATATTATAAACCAAAAGAATTGGTGAATCCTAGGGAAAACCATTACCCAACAAATTATAAACCAAAGGAATTGGTGAACCCAAGGGAATTGATTTAAACATTGAGACAATTGTTGTCACAATGCGACGTTCGACCAACTATGACCATGGTTGGCCATAGGTGATTTTCATATTGAGACAATGTTTGTCAGAATGTGACATTTGATCATGGATGACATTGATCGATTATTTATATTATAAACCAAAAGAAGTAATAAACCCAAGGGTTTAATATTATAAACCAAAGGAATTGGTGAACCCAAGGGGATAAATATTCAAACCACATTAAATTCTTATAGTTCTGGTGATATTTATAATATTTATCCCCTTGGGTTCACCATGTTCATAGTTGGTCTAAATATCATAAACCCAACGGATGAATATTATAAACAATAAAGATTAATAAACCCTAAGAATTAATATTTTAAACTGAAAAATCTAAGAAATTAACAAACCCTGAGAATTAGTATTTTAAACTCAAGAGAGTAATAAACCGAATGTGTGATTAACATTATAAACCAAAGGGACTAATAAACCCAAGGGTTTAATATTATAAACCAAAGGAGTCAGTGGACCCAAGGGATAAATATTAGAAACCTAAGGAATCAATATTTGTCAGAATGTGACATTTGATCATGGATGACATTGATCGATTATTCATATTACAAACCAAAGGAACTAATAAACTACGAGGCTAAACATTATAAACAAATGAGATGAATATTTATAAACCCAGCGGACAGATAGTATAAACAATAAAGATTAATAAACCTAAGAATTAATATTTTAAAGCTGAAAAATCTAAGAAATTAACAAACCCTGAGAATTAGTATTTTAAACTCAAGAGAGTAATAAACCGAAAGTGTGATTAACATTATAAACCAAAAGAACTAATAAACCCAAGGGTTTAATATTATAAACCAAAGGAGTCAGTGGACCCAAGGGATAAATATTAAAAACCTAAGGAATAAATATTAAAAACCTAAGGAATCAATATTTGTCAAAATGTGACATTTGATCATGGATGACATTGATCGATTATTCATATTAAAAACCAAAAGAACTAATAAACCCAAGGGTTTAATATTATAAACAAAAGGAATTGGTGAACCCAAGGGGATTGATTTAAACATTGAGACAATTGTTCTCACAATGCGACATTTGATCATGGATGATGATTATGATAGTATAAGCCAAAAGAAATATACTTAGGGTTTAGTATTCTCATCAAAAGATTGGTGAACCTAAGGAGAAAACCATTGCAACAAATTATTATGACCAAAGGAATTGGTGAACCCAGGGATTAATTTACGGCATTGAGACAATTGTTGTGTTATTATAAACCAAAAAAAATAATAAACCCAAGGGTTTAATAGTATAAACCAAAGCAAGTGGTGAACCCAAGGGAAAATCATTACCCAAAAAATTATAAACCAAAGGAATTGGTGAACCCAAGGGAATTGATTTAAACATTGAGACAATTGTTGTCACAATGTGACGTTGGACAACCTATGACCATGGTTGGCCATGGGTGATTTTCATATTGAGACAATATTTGTCAGAATGTGACATTTGATCATGGATGACATTGATCGATTATTCATATTATAAACCAAAAGAACTAATGAACCCAAGGGTTTAATATTATAAACCAAAGGAATTGGTGAACCCAAGGGACAACCATTACCCAACAAATTATAAACCAAAAGGAATTGGTGAACCCAAGGGAATTGATTTAAACATTGAGACAATTTTTGTCTGTCACGACGATCAAACCAAGTATGTGATGGTTGTATGATTATATTTGAACAATTTGATCATGGATGACATTGATCGATTATTCATATTATAAACCAAAAGAACTAATAAACCCAAGGGTTTAATATTATAAACCAAAGGAATTGGTGAACCCAAGGGAATTGATTTAAACATTGAGACAATTGTTCTCACAATGTGACGTTGGACCAACTATGACCATGGTTGGCTGTGGGTGATTTTCATATTGAGACAATATTTGTCAGAATGTGACATTTGATTATGGATGACATCGATCGATTATTCATATTATAAACCAAAAGAACTAATAAACCGAAGGGTTTAATATTATAAACCAAAGGAATTGGTGAACCCAAGGGAAATCCATTACCCAACAAATTATAAACCAAAGGAATTGGTAAACCCAAGGGAATTGATTTAAACATTGAGACAATTGTTGTCACAATGCGATGTTGGACCAACTCTGACCATGGTTGGCCATGGGTGATTTTCATATTGAAACAATATTTGTCAGAATGTGACATTTGATCATGGATGACATTGATCGATTATTCATATTATAAACCAAAAGAGCTAATAAACCCAAGGGTTTAATACTATAAACCAAAGGAATTGGTGAACCCAAGGGAATTGATTTAAATTATTTGTTTTGTTTAGGGAATGAAATATTTTAGAATATATATAAGTTTAAATGAGAAATATTTTAAATGAGAAATATAATTTTTTTTTTCTCTTCTTCCATCAAAATATGTTATTGATTGAGCACAAAAGGAATTAGATATCTCTATCATATAGGGTTTTCTAATGCATCTATTGGTCGAATAACGTTTTTAATTAAAATGAAGCAAACATATGTAAATTTTTTTGTTCTCATTATAGTTGACATTATTTCTTAATTTAATAAACATTTTATTTTTATTTTAGGAAAGATGTGTCAAAGCTAGAGTAAGCATAAAAAAAATTACACATCTCATACACTTTTAATAAAAAAATAATAAAGATTGTATTACTTATACTACGAAATTTATATTTTTAAACCTTTTTAATATTTTATTTTCCTAAATTAATATTTAAAACATATGATATAAAAAACTTAATTTTTTAAAGTAAACTTTAAGTTTTATTTATATTATTAATTTCATTTTTTTTATTATTATAAAAAAATTAATAATGATAATTAATAATAGTGATTAGTGTTTAATAAAATTTATCCTGAAATTAAAAGAAATAGAATTCGTTTAAATTTTGTATCTTAAAAATAAAAAAACACTCCAAATTATTATATAAAAAAATCAATAATAAAATTAATATTTCCTAAATAAAATCTAATATAAAAAATTATTTATTAAATTTATATTTGTAATTTATTTGAATGACTTTCAAATGTAAAACTATATTTTATGGTTTTCAAATCATATGGTACGTTTGGGTTAGTGTGGATTGTTCCAATCTATATTTTTTTAAATACATAGTTATTTAAAATGAGTTAATTTTTATAATAATAAAGTATTATTTTAACAAAACAAAATTAAAAAAAACACAATCAACCTTGGCTTCTGTATTCAATTCATGATAAATATTAAAATACTTAATTCATGACATTATGTATAATAATTTTATTATATTAACTTGATATATATATATTATATATTAATAAGAATATTTATGAATGGGTTTAATATTAATAGTATTAAAGATTTTTATAATACAATTAATATACTATAGTATTTACATATGACTCAATATTATTAATATTGTGATTACAATATAAATATATATAAAAGATATTGATAATTATTTTAATATGTTAATAGATGGATATTAATCATTAAAATAATATTGAGACAAAAATAAGTATTATTAGTAATAACTTTATCCTATTATATTATTATATTTTGTTAATTTTATTTTGTTAATTTTATATATATATATATATATATATATATATATATATATATATAGTCAATCTTTGATGGCCATATTAACAATATACATCACATTAACAATATACATCTAATCATTTTTAGTGATTAATCAATATTTGTCACATCTATATGAATATACCAATCACATTAGTATTAATAAACATGTTTATGTTACTAATAATAAAATAAACAATTTCATATTACAAATTTCAAAAAAACAAAATAAAAATAATAACTTGAAAAAAAAACTTAAATTTAAAAAAATAAAAATAAAAAAAATAAAAGAAAAAATATTATTATTATTATCGGCGTAATTATAAAATATTATTATTATCACTATCATTACTTGTGATTAAAATATTATCTACATTTTAATTTAATTCATATTATTAGGTATAAAATTATAATCGTTAAAAGAATTCAAAGGGTTTAGAACGTTAACAACGATGCTTTTAACTTTTACCAATTCCATTACCGCCTCACCCAAACAGAAAACGGAACAACCATGGCATTTGGATAATGGACATTACATGTTGATGAGGATATGGCACATCTTCATGATGATTGGACACCTTGATGATGATTTCACACCATGTGGAGCTTGATGTGACCCTTGGAGATGGAACATTGTGCCTTTTGGAACCCTTGCCACTTCGAGTAATTTAACCACATCTAGAGAGTATTTATACCACATGTGTGGGTTTGGAGTGCACTTTTATGAAGGTTACTTAATCCTTTAAGCATTATTTTGCATTTATGAGGCATTTTTGGGGTTCTTGAGACCTATATACTCTTGTATGGGGGATATTTATATATTGTTACCTTATCGATAGAGCATCTAAGAGATAAAAGTGTTATTTTTATATTTTTAATGAGTAAAAAAATGCTAGATATTAAAAGAAGCAATTCTCTCTTATAAATCATTACTACTACTTGTGGATATGTATCGCTACCTATCTACTTTTCTTTTCTTCAATCTAAAAGACTTGGTATAACTTCTTTGAATGAAGCCCAAATAGATTAAATATCATGAACACATCTTTATTATTATAAGTAACACCCATGAATTTGAAGAAGCTAGTATTCTAATGGGTTGCGTTGAATAGTATTAACACATGCTTATTGATGTAAGTAGTGCCCTTGAGTGTAGAGCAATCAAACCAAGTCATTGAAATATCTAAATAAAAGTGAGACGCTCCACGAAGGAAAAGGAAAAAACAAAGAACACTGATTCCTTTTGATATACAAAAGCAAAGTATGACTTATCAAACTATGCCATGTAGACATCGGGCTTGGGGTGATATGCATTCATGTCGCATATATTATGCCCATTGACGTGAAAATTCAGAATCCTGCATATAAAACACGTTACAAAGCATTCTTATGACTTGATGTGCGGCACATCACGCACCACCCCGCCATGAGTAATGTTGTTGAAAAGTGTGAGGCCGGATCTTGCGAAATGACGCATTATTTTTTTGTTTTGTTCTGTTGGGAGGCCATGAGGGGTTGCCCGCCGAGACAGAGGTGTGAGGATATGATTATGTTGGAGTCCAGTGACATTGGATTCGGCGTCCTTGCACGAACATTTGCTTTTCTGTTGTCTCTGACTTAGCTTTGCTTTGTGTTCTGTAAGAATATGGGCTTTTAAATTTCATGTCGATAATGTGACAAAAACAAGAAACAAGATATTACATTCAGCAAATTACATATATATTCATATTTGTGAATGGAAAAACACATTGATTTATTTATTTTCATATTTTCATCTTCATCTTTACATGCTAAAAATATTTCCCATCGGTCATTGCTCTTTCGCAGTAAGAGCCCTCCTGTACCGTGGATGGGAAAAAAAAGAAGCAATAGAAGTCGATTTTGTAACCTGACCAAAAATATCAACCCATGGTGGCATAAAGTTTGGATAGCAGTTGGTTTCTGGTTTCTGGTTTCTGTGGAGTCTAATTTTGTTAAGTTATTAGTTTAAATATTATGGGAGGTTTTGAGGATGGCAGTCCGATGTAAAATTAGAAACTGTGGAGAAATATAGAATCTATAGAATAGATGTTTAAATTTTTATGTATGAACTTCGCAGCCACATCTTTTCAACAGAACGATCTCAGGTGGAAATGGAAAGCTCCTAAGGTTTTATTCATCAGAATGATCCGTTTCTTCACAGTTTCCAACCAAAAATAATCTATAGAAATCGTCCGTTCTTGTAGCTTGACAAAAATTTGTTCATACATTATTAAAAAATCTTCCTGTAATTGCATCTTTTTGTACAAATCATGAACAGATATTTGTTTAATTTCAAGATTCCCTTCTCAAATCAATAATCCCAAATTCATAAATGGAGAGTGGTCTCGAACCAGCCTAGGCCTGCCCCAGCGTAACAAAAAAGTTATATCTGTTCATTAATAAAACTTTCAAGAGTATCAGGACACGGTGACAGAAGGATAGGAAAATAGTAATTTAAGAATGAAAGCAAATAGTAAGTTTGGAGAAGAACCTTAACATAACAACATAACAAGGGAAAAGAATCGTACCAGCATTCTACCCGTAACGTGGCCATAGGCATTTCCTTGCTTGATTCTCTCGTAAGGCCAGGGAAGCAGTATTAGCATTACTATCGCCCAGAATAAAGTCGTAATCATCATCGTGAGAAAGCATGCCACAATCTTAACAATGGAGAAAGCCACAGCTCCACAGCTTTGTCTTCATGATAAGACGGCTGAGAGACGCATCCATCTGGACAACTACTATTTTTGGACTTCTCCGTTTCCTTAAATGAGGAAGCCTTGGGCAGGAGATTGGCAAGTTTTTCTACGTATGCAGATATTAACTCCTTCGAGAAACGATCAGTAGATAAATCCTTGAAGGCATTGGCAGTATGAAGAAAATTGAAGGACCGGCTGTAGCCTCCCGGTCTTGTGACTCCAGATGAAAAATTTCTTTCCGATAGAATCGAACTCGACAAAGATTTTACTACTCGGATAAACAAAATGTACTCGCTTGCCGGGCGGATTACTCAAATGCATGATATTTACAGGCGAATCAATGTTCCCGGACACATGGATTTAGTTCCTATTCCGAACTTGATCACTGTTCCGACTACTTCAAAGTTCAATTAAAGCAGCGGAAAATAAATGGGAACGCTTAGCGCTCCCTTAATCCCCGTAATCAGAGAACGTTACACAGCTGATATGCTCACCTGAAACGTTATGAAGTTGAACCTGAAACGTTACTTCATAACCTGAAACGTTATGCCAGCTCGCCTGAAGTTGAACCTGAAACGCTATGCCAGCTCAATTCCATGCGCCTTCAACAAGCCGCTCACCTGCCCGCTCTCGCCCACGTTCGATAACACCTACGCGTGGCTCATAAGACTAAATCGTAATTTTCCATTCCACCTACGCGTGGCCCATAACACTAAGCCGTAATTTTCCATTCCACCCATGTTCATCTTTCCAGTTCATTCTAATTAGATAGGTGGCGTGCTCACATTTTTTTTTAAGAATTCATGTTTATTTGAGAAATTGAACAATCAAATAGGTGGCATTTTAGTTTGAATCATCACTGGTTAATTTTGATAGGTGGCGGTCAACAAATGGGACAGTAAATTTTTAATCATGTTTTGTAAAAAATTAATTTAAGTATGGTTTAAACACCTGATTTAGATATGCAAGGAAGTTAATTTTTTGAATTTCATCCATTGATTTAGTGGCGACGACCAGAATATACCGGCATCTTTCAATCTGGACCATCAGATCAAAAAGATTAATTAGTCTAATCACAAAACATGCTCCTTCCGATAGGGGGATACGCCTATCGGCGTAATGATGGTTCGTGAGTACCCATATTCAATTAATATTTTTTTTTGACCATTCCATTACTGTTCTTGCTCTTACATTTCCTGTTCTCTTACCTTGATTCAATGGTTATGCTACAGTTCATGTTTATAAATTTTCAGATATACCTTTATTAGCTGGGTTTACTCCTCACTACGAGAAAGGTTTGCTTTCAAAACTTACAGTTCTCTGTTCTTCCTATTTTAATGAATAGATGTACTATGTATATAGTGTTAATTTAATTATGGCATTTAGTTCTTAAGTATTTCCTTTTATGTGAAAATTATTTTCCTAGATACTTTGATATTAATACTTCGTAGTAGAATACATTTCCTGGGTGACTAGACCACCTCGAGAGGGTTTATCCTCAGTCCGTGTACTTCGTTTCTTTTATAGGACAGACTGTTCTGTTTGGGGGTTCACTTCTCGAAGTTGACTAATTTTCCATCATGTTAATGGTTACTATATTCTGTTAGATATTAATAAAGAATCTTTCGTCACTTATCTTATACGAAATCTCATTTTTACAGTAATAATTCCAGGAAGTAAAATTGTTCAAACTACATTCAAGGAATCTAATACTTATCCTTGAAAACAAGTGTTCACATACTTAGAAAACAATTTACAAGATTTATCATATTTAAGAAATTAATATCCATTTTATTCTAGTTTAGTTTACTTTTCTCAGATAAGTAAGGCTGATGGCATCCTCCCAACCGTGAGAGAGGAAATGACGTCCTTGGCTCCGTGCTGCTCACCAGAATAGGATTGCGTAGGAGTTTTTCAAGGAGGTAGACCTCAAAACCCCTCTACAGTGTCTTCTCCAATAACAGGTGGCAGAGTTCCATTGGTTTCTACCAGCTCTGGACACTCTATCTTTTCAGCTCTCTAATTGTTTCTTTTCTCGTGCACAGAACCCATTTTCTTCTCTAGGATTTTTCTTTTATCTCCAAAGAAAAGTAAGTGCCAGTAACTATTTAATCAACTACTATGAAATCTTGGAAAACTTTTACCGTCAGATTATGGAAACATAACATGTAATTAATAACATGTAATTAAATCTTTATTCGGAAAAATAACTTGATTAACATGTTTGTTAATATATTAATTTAAAAGAAACTCCAATGTCTAAATTAAAATGTCTTTATGTTAAATGAATTTAAATCTGAGTGTTACACATTACCATTATTCAAGGAAAATCACCCATTGGAATAGCCCTCTAGTGGTCCGTAAAGGGGCAGGGTTTCACTCTTGCCAGATGCCTTTGGATTTTATATTGTTAACATGTTTCTTTACCTCCGACAAAAAAAAAGAGTTCTTAACCAAACAAAAACAGTTTTAAAGCATACTCCAAACTCAATTTATTTATGAATGTTACTAACTTGAAATTTTTAAAATAAAAAATTGTCATTAGATTTCTTAAATTTTGATTTGATTTGATTTTCCTTTGGCCAGAAAAGAAAAAAAGTTTCTCCACAAATCAGGGCTGAGATCACCACCACGGTGTCCAAGTGGATTCGACGATATAACAACGTACGAAATAGCTTTTCTTCAACACGAGCGCTAGCTTTAAGAAAGTAAATGCTTTTTAGTATCCTACTGGTTCAACTAGGAAACAAATACTTTTCAGTCTGTTGGCCCATAAATGCACCTGGGGAATAGATGCCCATCGTTGGATGGTGTACTTGCTTTAATCCAACGGTGGGCAGTTACTTTGCAGGTGCATTTATGGGCCAAATCCAACGGTGGGCAGTTACTTTGCAGGTGCATTTATAGGAAAATAGACTGAAAAGTATTTGTTTCCGTTCAACTACAAGTAAGTTTGATTAGTACACTATAGCATGCAGAAGCGTTACTGCAGGATATCGTAAAATTTGGTTAATTTTGATTAAAAAAATTGAAAATTATAATTACATTTTTCATATTTATCTTCGGAGGTACTTCTTAATCTTATATTATAAAGATCATTGTAATTAAAATAAGGTTAAATATTGTAATTTAGTTAAATTAAAATAAAATAAAATAAATTATGAAAAATATTGTTAGTGGTTTTTGAGTTTCAGGATTATGAGAATTTATGGCATCGACAAGAAGGATTTTCATGAAGGATTTTCATGTGGAATATAGTTTACTTTAAAAAGGAAATTAAACAAGTCTAGATTTTATTTCAGAATTACCAAGGGCCAAGAGGAATCAAATCTCTTGAAATGCAAACCTTTTTTTAGAGTGCAAAGAAATTTGATCTTTTTGAAAAATAAAAAAATAAAAAAAAGAATAGTCTAAATATTTTATAAAACTTAGTCTAATTAATAAAAAAAATCAGCTTTGTTTTTGGAAAATACGAAGTTGCCTTATTTGTTATATACTTGAAGGTTTTTAAATTCCCTTGTTTTGTTTTATTGACATATGCTAAAGAATTTTTTACTTCGATTTGACTAAAAAGTCATATAAGAACAATGATTGGTAAGTGGTAGGATTCAAAGTGTGTGGAAAATTAGTTGAAATCTAACTCCATTACTATGATAGAAGAAGGTTAGTTGAAATATAACTCCATTACTATGATATAAGAATGTTAATTCGTGAGTGTTAAGATTTCAAATTTCAAAATATGTGGAAATTTTTCTGATTAAAATAAACTAGTTCAAATCTAATTCCATTAATATGATTATGATTTTGTTGTGGAATTTCTACATCTCTTGTGATTTTGAGATTCCTTATTAAAATGATCAATCTCAAGCTCTAATTTAAGTACTATTTGCCATATTTATGCCCGTGTAATACTACACAAGGTGGTTTTAGTACATTACATAAATTTAAATTATGATTCTTTTTAATATAAAAAAAAATAAATAAACAATATGATTTACTATTTTAAAATGTACAACAAAGTATCATAATAGACTTAATATTATGAATGATTATTGAATAACCTCTTTGAGTGGATTTATAGCCAAACCCACTAATAAGCCCTACTACACAATCCATGTATTTTATTGCAACTTTACTGAATAATTTATTTATTTTTAACTCATAGATTGAAGTTCCAAGATTCTCGGCTCAATTTTTTTTGGTTATTAAATATTTTTTTTCTTTTAACTCATGGATTGAAGTTCCAAAGGTGATCGAGTGGGTTTTCTTGGGTGTTTATTTAACAACAATGTTATATAATAAGGAATTTGTAGAGATTATATTTTTTTATAAATGTTGAAAAAAAAAATTGTTGAATTTATCAAAATCATGAAATTTGTTGAAAGAAAAAAGTAGATGTATAAGGGGAAATAATTGCGAGTATAGAAGCATAATTTCTTCATATGTCAATCCAGATTCTAAACCCAGATTCTAAACCCACTAGGAATAAAATTTTTTTACTAAGGAAAGAAGTCTTATACTTAGTATTAAAAATTAATAAAAAACAATAATAGGTTTTAATAAAAAAATAATAATTTCATTATACCGTTGTTAGGAGATTTGATTAACTTACATACAACCTAGACTTTGAAGCTCCCAAAAAACTTGCATAACACAAACTAGTCATATTGCATAGGCTTCTTAAGATTTGCTACAACATCGTCCCAATATTGTGTTCATGCTCCACTTAAATACAACCAATATGGCTTATTTTCATAATATTTAATGTCTATTTTTATTTTTTTTTTATTTTTATATAATTTTTCACTATTTGGCTTGACATGGAGCCCTTTCAGTTTGATTTCTACACACTCTAGTTGTTGAAGAATCATATTGATTCTATCTCTCCAATAAGCATATAGTTGGCCATCCATTTTTCTAACTAGCTAGATAAATTAATTTGAACAAAGAGTGACCTCTAAGTTGAAGATTAATTTCATTTCTCATTAGAATGTGGTAAGGTTGAGGCTAGATAACTAGACCCCACTCCATCTATATTTCATTTAATAAAAAGGTTCAAAATGAAATTAAAGCATGTTGATTCGGAATTACCATTATTCTAAGTGATATTGTATGGCCTTTTATGCACTCTCTGTTTTCCTTCTCCGTCCTCTCTCTCATACAAGGTAAATTCCAATGGGGAAAAAGCGCACTCCAACAATGTTGGCAAGATATGGTTGTCATATTCCTCCTTGAAGCTAGTTAAAGGACGGTAGTAGAAAGATCATTATTCCTTTCCATTGAACTCAACAAAAGGGAAAATTTTGTTCATGGAATGATTGAAGCTAATCCACCTGATTCATTCATAGAGAAAGGTTTAAGCAAACATGCATGGCCAATGTGTGGTAGTTAAGGGTCATTAAGAATGAAAGGGCATCACGCATGGTGTTAGTAAAGAATGAAGGACATATATCATTTATATGTTCTAAGGTAGTATCCATCTCTAGTCATTTCCATTGAGTTTCTCTCTAATGAGGTTTTATTACAATGTCTTCATTTTGTATTTATCTAACAATTTTTTGTTGCTTACAGAGATTATTTCTTTCTTTTAATGTCTTTAGCATTAGAATTTTCCTATTTTGACATGAAGGTATAGTGTTTTTATTTTTATTTTATATTTTCTTGCTAGTTTTTTCTTATATGCTAAATCAAACCAAAAAAAGATCCTACTTGGAGTAGCATAACATTTGTAAGAAATTTTCCCAATTGTGCCTCCAAGTGTGAAAGTAGGGTAGATAATAAGTGGTAAATCCCCGATAGATTCCTCTCTATTAAAAAATCCTCCAAAATAATTGTTATTCTAGAGGGAAGGGTGTTCACTATGATCTTATCCATTTCTTTTCTAAACAACTTTTTATCCTCTGCCTTCTTGATTGCATCCAAAATAGATCCTATGAACTTTACATTGGGGTGAAAATGTGAAGTTGGGTTACACTTTTGTGAGAATCGGGGGCAATTTTTTTTTTTTCGGCAATAGTTTGACCGAAATTTTGAGAGAGTTCGACCGAACTATTAGATAGTTCACCCAAACTTTATGAGAAAGTTCGGTCGAACTCGTTTTGTCATTTAGATTGACAGCACACTGATGGCGTGGGCAAACATAATTTTTGCCGGAGATGGGAAAATCCACACTAACAGTTTGGCCGAACTTTTAGCTCAACCGAACTTTAAAAAAATTTCGGCCGAACTCATATTTTATAGATATATCACCCGCAAACAAGTATCGTTTTCGCGTGTCTCTGTTCGCATAGTATGTTCGTGGGTTTCTGTTTGAGTTTCTGGTGCTTCTTTGTTGCTGATTTAGTGCCCGCACCCGCGAATCAGGAGTTGCACCGCTGCTCAGGAGTTGCTCCAGGTAAGTAATTGCTCTAGAAGTTACGAAATAGATTTTTTTATCTATTGTGAATTCTTGCATCTTATTGAGCAGATTTTGGACTGTCTCTTAAGGCATGCTTTTCTCCTCAACAAAGACCTCATCCTTAAGCATGTGTTTAGTAATAATAAAAAAAAAACAATGAGTTGTAAATCAACAATGATTACTTTACAAGGATAGTACACATTTATTACTGATATTAGCTTGGTGTCTATCTGTAAGCAGAGTGACTCTATTGAAACCAACTGATTAGGGAAATATGGTAACATCTTTTCATTATTATTGTTCTTGTAATGATTAGGGTCTCTTGTTATCACCTGTATGGTCCGAGTCCACAGTTCTCCCCACTACTCGAATTATATCTATGGATAATATGGGCTATTCTCTTAGTAGTTCCATCTCTAATATGTGTCCTATTGATTTGCTTATACTCCCCTTGGTCGTCCATCAAATACAGGACCCAATAATGATAACCTAGGGTGTTACAAGTTCAAATCTGGTGTTAGTTTTAACTAGTTACTACTTATTGTATGGAATATCATAAACTATACTAGATAGGAGCACTGCTAGAGTGGAATTTTTGAAATTCCATATTTCTCAGTTGTACTTGATTTTACCTTATTTACATATTTGTGCGCTGTAAAAGTAATTTTTCTTAGAAAAAGAGGAGACTTGCATTGAATATGTCTCATTAAAAACATTCGCAGAGATTCTCTAATGTGAGAGTTCGCTAGTTGTTTGGAATTTCAATATGAATTTTTCATTGCAATATTTTTTTTCATTTTGGGTTGAAGAACCCACTCTAGAGCAGTTCTTTGGTTTATTTGGCAATTGAATGGTGAAAAAAACGTTGCTTTAAATGTCAAAGTCATATCGCCGCAAGGTAACAATTCTGACAAGTAATTTTGACGGAGTTGCTTTATTCTTTTAAATTCAGGGTACAACTCACTCTCATTCCTCTGCCCCCCATTGCCTTTATATGCTTAATGATACATATTATACTAGCGAGTGTGAGTGTTATCAGAATTGGACTGTTCTTTTATATATGTATATATACTCTATGAATCCAAACCTTTAAATAAAAATATGCAAAGTTCCTGACATGATTAGGATGGATTTTGAACCAGTTCAGACTAAAACTGGGTTGCAATTAGTTTGAGTGGACATTTATGCCTACGAAAACCCCTAAGCAAGGTTGACTGGCATGTTTAGCCAGCTATGTTCTGGTTCTGATAAAATTGCCAGCCTAAGAAACACAAATAACAAATATTGATAGATACTGATTTGTGATTAACAAAATAGCTTTTTTTTTCTGTTGTGAATTTTTGCATCTTATTGAGTAGAGTTTGGATTGTCTCTTAAGGCATGCTTTTCTCCTCAGCGAATACCTCATCCTTAAGCATGCTTTTAGTAATAATAGTAATGGTTACGTATTAGTTACTGAATAAGCTTAATCTGTGGAAACCTGTAATCTAACCAATCATCCCAGATTATAGAAACACTACTTATCTCTACTAATTTTTTATCATGTAATTGTATCGAATTCTCATATTAACTATGCTCTAATTACATATTGATAGGCCTAATAAGTGGTTACAGAAGATTCTAGAATATACTTCAAAACCAAAAGTGATTTGATACAAAACATAGGTTTTGACCTAAGAGTAAATGCCCCTACAGTCAATAAATCTCTGGAATAGTTTTAAATATATAGAAGTTTTTAATTTTCATATCCATAGTCTCAAACAATAAGAGAGAGAAAAAACCTTTTATATTCAATGTATGTAAAACACAAATTAGCCACATCTCCAGAATAGATCTAAATAGAAGTTTTTCATTTTAATATCCATGGTCTCAAAAAATGAGAGAGAAAAAAAACCCTTTATATTAGACATTTAAAACAAAAATTAGCCATAAAAGTTTTCCATTGAAACCATAAGTGATTTGATACAAAACATAGGTTTTAACCTAACAGTAAATGCCCTTACAGTGAATCTCTGGAATAGTTTTAAGTAGAAGTTTTTCATTTTCATATCCATGGTCTCAAACAATGAGAGAAAAACCTTTTATATTCAATGTATGTAAAACACAAATTAGCCATATCTCTAGAATAGATCTAAATAGAAGTTTTTCATTTTCATATCCATGGTCTCAAACAATGAGAGAGAAAAATACATTTTATATTCAACATTTAAAACACAAATTAGCCATAAAAGTTTCCCATTGAAACCATAAGTGATTTGATACAAAACATAGGTTTTAACCTAAGAGTAAATGCCCCTACAGTCAATCTCTGGAATAGTTTTAAGTAGAAGTTTTTCATTTTCATATCCATGGTTTCAAACAATGAGAGAAAAAACCTTTTATATTCAATGTATGTAAAACACAAATTAGCCATATCTCTATAATATATCTAAATAGAAGTTTTTCATTTTAATATCCATGGTCTCAAACAATGAGAGAGAAAAATACCTTTAATATTCAACATGTAAAAAACAAATTAGCCATAAAAGTTTCCCATTGAAACCATAAGTGATTTGATATAAAACATAGGTTTTAACTTTAGTAAATGCCCCTACAATCAATCTCTGGAATAGTTTTAAACTAGAAGTTTTTCCTTTTCATATCCATGGTCTCAAACAATGAGAGAAAAAACCTTTTATATTCAACGTATGTAAAACACAAATTAGCTATATCTCTAGAATATATCTAAATAGAAGTTTTTCATTTTCATATCCATGGTCTCAAACAATGAGAGAGAAAAATACATTTTATATTCAACATGTAAAACATAAATTAGCCATAAAATTTTCCCATTGAAACCATAAGTGTTTTGATACAAAACATAGGTTTTAACCTAATAGTAAATTCCCCTACAAGTCAATCAATCTCTCGAATAGTTTTAAATATAGAAGTTTTTCATTTTCATATTCATGGTCTCAAACAATGAGAGAAAAAACTTTTTATATTCAATGTATGTAAAACACAAATTAGCCATATCTCTAGAATAGATCTAAATAGAAGTTTTTCATTTTCATATCCATGGTCTCAAACAATCAGAGAGAAAAAAAAAACTTTTATATTCAACATGTAAAACACAAATTAGCCATAAAATTTTCTCATTGAAACCATAAGTGATTTGATACAAAACATAGGTTTTAACCTAAGAGTAAATGCCCCTACAATCAATATTTGGAATAGTTTTAAATAGAAGTTTTTCATTTTCATATCCATGGTCTCAAACAATGAGAGAAAAAACCTTTTATATTCAATATATGTAAAAAACAAATTAGCCGTATCTCTAGAATATATCTAAATAGAAGTTTTTCATTTTCATATCCATGGTCTCAAACAATGTGAGAGAAAAAAACTTTTTATATTCAACATGTAAAACACAAATTAGCCATAAAAGTTTCCCATTGAAACCAAAAGTGATTTGATACAAAACATAGGTTTTAACCTAAGAGTAAATTTCCCTACAAGTTAATCAATATCTCAAATAGTTTTAACTATATAAGTTTTTCATTTTCATATCCATGGTCTCAAACATTGAGAGAAAAAACCTTTTATATTCAATGTATGTAAAACACAAATTAGCCATATCTCTAGAATAGATCTAAATAGAAGTTTTTCATTTTTATATCCATGGTCTCAATCAATGAGAGAGAAAAAATCTTTTATATTCAACACGTAAAACAAAAATTAGCCATAAAAGTTTCTCATTCAAATCATAAGTGATTTGATACAAAACATAGGTTTTAACCTAAGAGAAAATGCCCCTACAGTTAATCTCTGGAACAGTTTTAAATAGAAGTTTTTCATTTTCATATCCATGGTCTCAAACAATGGGAGAAAAAACCTTTTATATTCAATGTATGTATAGCACAAATTAGCCATATCTCTATAATAGATCTAAATAGAAGTTTTTCATTTTCTTATCCATGGTCTCAAACAATGAGAGAGAAAAAAACATTTTATATTCAACATGTAAAACACAAAATAGCCATAAAAGTTTCCCATTGGAACCATAAGTGATTTGATTCAAAACATAGGTTTTAACCTAAGAGTAAATGCCCCTACACGTCAATCAATCTCTCGAATAGTTTTAAATATAGAGTTTTTTCATTTTCATATCCATGGTCTCAAACAATGAGAGGAAAAACCTTTTATATTCAATATATGTAAAACAAAAATTAGCCATATCTCTAGAATAGATCTAAATAGAAGTTTTTCATTTTCATATCCATGGTCTCAAACAATGAGAGAGAAAAAAAAAAACATTTTATATTGAACATGTAAAACACAAATTAGCCATAAAATTTTCTCATTGAAACCATAAGTGTTTTGATACAAAAGATAGGTTTTAACTTAAGAGTAAATGCCCCTACAGTCAACCTCTCAAATAGTTTTAAATAGAAGTTTTTCATTTTCATATCCATGGTCGCAAACAATGAGAGAAAAAACCTTTTATATTCAATGTATGTAAAACACAAATTAGCCATATCTATAGAATAGATCTAAATAGAAGTTTTTCATTTTCATATCCATGGTCTCAAACAATGAGAGAGAAAAAAACCTTTTATATTCAACATGTAAAACACAAATTAGCCATAAAAGTTTCCCATTGAAACCATAAGTGATTTGATATAAAACATAGGTTTTAACCTAATGCCCCTACAAGTCAATCAATCTCTCGAATAGTTTTAAATATAGAAGTTTTTCATTTTCATATCCATGGTCTCAAACAATGAGAGAAAAAACATTTTATATTCAATGTATGTAAAACACAAATTAGTCATATCTCTAGAATAGATCTAAATAGAAGTTTTTCATTTTCATATCCATGGTCTCAAACAATGAGAGAGAAAAAACCTTTTATATTCAACATGTAAAACACAAATTAGCCATAAAAGTTTCCCATTGAAACCAAAAGTGATTTGATACAAAACATATAGGTTTTAAAACCTAATCTAGTAAATTCCCCTACATTCAATCTTTAGAATAGATCTAATTAGAAGTTTTTCATTTTCATATCCATGGTAGTTCTATAGGCAGAGTCTGTAAAGGTCCAGGTAGCCTTTGGATCTCATATTTTATGAAAGGTGACATATCTAGTAAATGCCCCTACAGTCAATCTCTGAAATAGATCTAATTGCCCCTACAGTTGTGTTTTACATATTTGTTTACACTAAATTAAACAAATTAATTTTCTGAACTTTATCTTGAATTTAATTTAAATTAGTTATTTAAAAAATTAATTGTAAATGTCCACCATAGATATATATATCATGGAGGATGAACGACAAAGATCAACAAAATCCCATATCTCTACGAGAGGGGAGGATCAGGGATCGGGATCAAGAGCTGTTCATGGTAAATTAAAATATAATCTTAAATCGCCATACATGTGTGTACATATGGAATTGATTTTTTATCAAATTTGTGAGTTAAATTAGTTATTAATAAGTTTCATTTTTTTTATTTTTTAGGAGCTAATAAGAAGAGAAGGGTCTCTACTCCAGCCATGGATGCCCATGTTTCACCCAGTTGTGGTATGGTTTTAACACAATTTAATCAATGAATATGTACACGTGTATTTATATGTATGCATGTATTTTTCAATTGATTATAAATTCGTATTTGTTTATGAAGCTTCTCTCTCCTCTCGAGAGGTTGGTGGTGGTTCAAATCCCCTTAGAGGGCCATCAATAAGTGGTAGTAGGTTGCGTGAAGGTGGTGATATTTATTCCCCCGGTGGCCAATCAACGACTGGTGGTGCTAGTTCTCAGTAGGGTCATTCTAGTTCTCAATAGTTTCAGGGTGGAGAAGATGCTAGCCAACCACGTTGAGGTTGCCATCAATATCAATATTTTTTTCATTGAATTTGTACAAATTTGTTTACATGTGTTTTTTCTAATATACAAAATTATATATATATTGATGCAGAGGTTGAAAATGTTCCAAATGTTGGTCAAAATAGACGCAGTGTAGAATGCTACATTCAAGAAGAAGGTTGTCTACCCACCACAACTTATCCGTCCGACATTTCTGATATACCATGGGAAAGAAACATGGCGCAATGCACCTTAGAAAGGTGTTAAAAAATTCATGCAAAATTGTAGAGAGATCTCGTGGCTTTGACTCTACCTGCTGAGAGTCGACAAAGCCTCGAAATAGTTACACATTTATTGGGCGAACTAGTAAATGTGTACAAAAATATTGGGCCAACGACTGATACATTTGTAGAAGTCATGAGAAAGAGAAAGGAAATAGTAATGGGTCCTGATAAATGGGAGGATGTAAAACAAAAAGTTACAAAAGAAATGGCGAAGTCAATGTTTAATTTCAAGGAAGGGCCAAAAAGAAAAATGTTGAAGGTGCAATATTTCAAGCACCCCGATATAGCTCACTATTTGTATGATAGGCACCTTGTGGCCTATGGAAGGCTCCCATGGAACAACGAGGTTCCTGTTTATTTTGCACAATTTTTTTACGCAATTTTTTTTTGAAAATGAAACCCAATTACAATGACCTTCCATCAGAATTTTTTGGTGCGGGGAAAGGTCAATTGTATGACAGTAAGGTGCTTAGCGAGATGTGGAGTTGCCTCGCCTTGAGCCGCCATTGGTGAGTCGAAATTTTCAGGTTGAAACTCTGCTTTCAGAGATGGATTCAACTTCTCAAATAAGTCGAGAAGCAAGGGATGTCATGATCGACAATGTTTACAGCGGATTGGGTGGAGTCGATGTTTGTATAAATCGACAAAGAGCACGTGAGATTGCACATGCCAATTTTGTGTATTGTATAGATGAAGAGATTGACAACATGAATTTTGAAGATCTCCGAATATATGCAAATAATTGTCGCAATGGTTGGCAAGACTTAATTCTTCATGAGGAAGAGGACACAGGAACGGTATGTGTTAATGACCTTAGGGTTCAATTATTTTAACACATACATGTGTACAATTTGTAATAAATACATGTATACATTTATTTGTATGTACATTAATCTAACAAAAATGTATCATTATATGTTAAAACACCATTTGCAGTTGTCACGCATGATGAATGACGAAAATGTTAATATCACGTTCGGGACCTCTGGTTCAAACAATGAAGATGGGTCTCACCATCAAGATATGTTGACAAATGTTAGTGTTTTTTAAGTGATATTTTTAAAATAAATAATTGTGCACACATGTACATGTACATATATAATAATAAAATGTTTTAACAGATTACGATTCCGTCCAATGTTTTTGGGATGGCAGTACCTTCTTCTTCCTTGGGAGATGTACCTTCTACTTCCTTAGGAGATGTGCCACATCCACAACAAGTATGGACAATTTTTCACTTTTAAAATTTATGTTTAAGTTATATATATATTCCACCTCAAAAAGTTCCATTAAAAATTGAGATATATATATCTAAATCTTGAGTTATTTTATTTTTTTTTAATTTTAGGGTTTTGGAGATTTTCTTTTGGAGCCTCTCTTAGGAGATGTCCCAAATTCACCTGCAGAAGTATTCAATTTTTCACTTTTAAATATATATATGTTTTTTTTTAAGTTATAATTTATAAATTGAAGTTTATTTAAGTTTTATTATAAATTGAGATCTTGATCTTGAGTTATTTTATACTTTTAAAATTTTGAATTTTAGGTTTCTATAGAATATTTCTTTAATCCACGGACTCTAGCGACGGAGATAGGAACATCCACACCATTTCAACCATTTGAACAAGTTGTCTAACTTTTTTTTAATATTATTGAAAATAAGTTTATATATGTACACGTGCATTTTCATTTGAAATTTTTTAATATATATATATATATATATATATATATATATAATTGTACATGTATATTGTACAGTTTACCATTGCAGATGTTCCCATGGGGGTGAAACTTGTTGCAGGTTATCAAATGGAGAGAGAACCTCATGAGGTATTGCATGATTTTTTTTTATATTTTGTTTTTTACATGAAGTTCTATATATATTCTCACTCATTTTTAAAACATCAAATTTTAATGTTTGTATGTGCATTGTGTACAGGTTCCCCATGCTTCGCAAGATAGCGTGCAGATTGAGACTCTGATAGGAAACACACTACATTCATTTGTATTTTATGGACATGATTTGTAGATTTGATTTCAACATTTAGATAGTCTTACATTTACTTTTTTATATATTATCTAGATGCACTGTCATATATATATAACTTGATACTTGATACTTGTGAGATCTACAATTTTTGGACATATTTTATTACAGTGTTAATATAATTTGTTTTGTTCCAAAAAGTTAAGTTTTGGATGGTTTTAGTACTTTTGGCATGTGAATGTGAAGTAATGCTGTTATATAATTTGTTTGGTTTTTAAAACTTTTAGGTTTTGGATAGTTGAACTACTAATAATGTTGTCATCTATAAATTAATGTTTTGCTTTTGAACTACATTTGGCATGTTTTGTAATGATGTGTTATAATTTGTTTTGTTTTTAAAACTTATGTTTTGGATGCGTGAAGTACATTTGGCATGTGAAGTAATGTTGTGATCTATAATTTTTTGTTAAATTAAAAGTTAAGTTTTCGATGGTTTCAATCTACATTTGGCATGTGATATAATGTTAAATATTTTTATTGGATAGTTGAACTATAATTGACATGGCATGTGAAGTAATGTTGAACGATATATAATCAAAAAGATTTTAAAACTTAAGTTTTGGATGGTTTCAATCTACATTTGGCATGTGATATAATGTTAAATGTTTAATGTTTTTATTGGATAGTTGAACTACAATTGACATTGCATGTGAAGTAATGTTGTGATATAATCAAAAAAATTTTAAAATTCAAGTTTTGGATGGTTGAAGTACATTTGGCATGTGAAGTAATGTTGTGATATATAATTTTTTGTTAAATTAAAGGTTAAGTTTTGGATGGTTTCAATCTAGATTTGGCATGTGATATAATGTTAAATGTTTTTATTGGATATTTGAACTATAATTGACATAGAATTTGAAGTAATGTTGCACAATATATATTCAAAAAGTTTTTAAAGCTTAAGTTTTGGATGGTTTCAATCTACATTTGGAATGTGATATAATGTTAATTGTTTTTATTGGATAGTTGAACTACAATTGGATGGCATGTGAAGTAATGTTGTGATATAATCAAAAAGTTTTTAAAACTCAAGTTTTGGATGGTTGAAGTACATTAGGCATGTGAAGTAATGTTGTGATATAATCAAAAAGTTTTTAAAACTAAGTTTTGGATACCATTTCAATCTACATTTGGCATGTGATATAATGTTAAATGTTTAATGTTTTTATTGGATGGTTGAACTACAATTGGCATGACATGTGAAGTAATTTGTTTTGATATAATAAAAAAGTTTTTAAAATTCAAGTTTTGGATGGTTGAAGTACATTTGGTAATTTAAAAAAAAAAAATTCACTCAAACAATAGTATGTAGTATGTAAAGATCAAAAACAATATTAAGATTACTTTTAAGTATGATCAAGTGTTCTTGAAACATTTTCCCACATGATGATACCTTCATTGAACTATGAACTAAAGTAGTTTATAGGCTATATGTTCTGCCCCTTTCCCATATAAATCCTTTTAATTTTGATTGGAAATATAAGAAGTAGATATATGTTTGTTGAATTGGGGTCTGTCATTAATGCACTCAACTAGGTAGCCTTGTTGATTTATAAATTGGTAAATTGATGGTCCATTCAGTTTTAATTGCATTCTAGAATATATATATATTCAGTATGTGAAACATTTTTCATCAATGCACATGGGAAAACTACTTGAACAATTAATTGCATTCTAGAACACACACACACACACACACACATATATATATCCAATATTTTCACACCATTTTTCATCAATGCACATAGAACATATTCGACCATTGGACAGACAAATTTTGTACTAGATTTTCAATCACAGATAGAGATGTGGGTCAAATCCCACCAAAAGTCGAAGAAGTGCTCCGAGTCTCTTGTTTGAAAGGAATCTTTGTCCAAAATTATATTGGGGATGATTTATTTACATTGTGGATACTTTTTACCAAAAAATCCCACAAGAAAAACTGGGCGTGCATTGAGTTCGTGTATATATCCAGTACATGCAACATTTTTCATCAACGCACATAGAAAAACTACTTTCAGTTAATTGCATTCTAGAACATATATATTGAGTACGTGAAACATTTTTCATCAATGCACATAGTAAAACTACTTGAACAGTTAATTACATTCTAGAACATATATATATATATATCCAGTATGTATGCAACATTTTTCATCAATGCATGTATAGAAAAGCTACTTTCAGTTGATACTAGAGTGTGCATGTACCAAAACAATTTGTACATGTGCAAACACTTGCACAGATAACATAACAAGGCAGCTCAATTTTTAATTGAGTACTAGAAGTTCTAAAACATATAATCCAGAGAGAATAAATTGTTGGGCAGTTCAATCAAAAAAATTCCAATGGAATGCCATCTTCAATAATCCGTTCATGATCAGATTTTGATATTTTCCATTTCTTAATATTCGTTTTTTCTTTGATTGAACCTCGATCAGCTTTATGCGTGCTGTACACACCAAGTGACTATATTGACAACTTATGAAATCAGGTTCATAGTCTTCAAAGTAAAAAAAATTCCCACTTTGATTAGTTTGTCTGAAAAAATAACCTTTTAGTGTAATAGATCTTTTTTTATATGGAATTTCGTGATCATTATAGTCTTCTAATAATTTCATTTTTCGTTCAGTGCAACGCTTCAAATAATACTTCACATTTTCATTGTTGTCAGTAGGTGCAATTACAACAAAAACATCTCCTACACAATAAAACAAACTTATCAAAATTATACATATTCAAATTTATTTCTAGATCTTTATCCTTAGAAAGCAATTCAAATGTTACATTGTCTAACAAGATTAGAAACTCGATTACCATCGGATGATATTGTAGTCTCCTCTGATTTCATTTCTTCAAACATTGCAACGGACATTTTTCCCTTTGTATTTAGCTCTGTATGTTTCCAATATTTTACATACATTTTGTTTTCACAAACGTCATTGGATTTTGTGTTGTCTATGCAAACATGACAAAAACAAGAATATTTTCTTTTATCCAATGCAAACACATTTATGGACGAATTTGCTTTAATTGAATGCAATTTTCGAGTCCCTTTTATTGTTTCAACGTCATTTCTAATTGATCTATCTACGTCTTTGATCCTAATATGCAAAAAAAAAACCTTTATATGGAAAATTTAAAGAAGAATGTAAATATGATATCAAAATAAAATCAAAGATAATCATGGTGATAAAGGTACACTGTTTAAAATTAGATATCCAATAAAAATTAAATTGAATGTACCTTCGCACTTCCCTTGATCGGTTAGTCTCATGGCTTAGAGCAGCGATGCACCATTGAACAACTTCTTTCGCGTCCACAAGTCGGCTTGGAGAGGGGTTCCTTTGATATCTTCGAAGTGCTCGTTTTATGCATGCCCTTGCACCGTCATGTTCTCCTTTTCCATGGCCAATCTCAAAAAAATTCCAACAATGTTTAATGCAGGTTTTCTTATGAAGACAACACAACCAAAAGAATGATCATGTAGATTTAAATTGTCCTGCGCATCCGTCTGACCATATCCAATGTTCATTGAATGTTATTCCATGATTTTTCAAGGAATCATAAATTTTTCCAAAACAATGTTGTACACCATATGTATCATGTGTATTATCGTCACTGATATAAAAGTGATATTCTTTAATAATATGTCAATTTTCACTAGTGCTTTCTATATGATCGACGTTTTGTTCAACATGTCTATATAGAATATGGGCGAGCATGGAGACTTGGTCAGAATGATAGTATTCACTCTGAATTTCTTTTTGTGGAACAAGTGTGTAGTTTTCTGCAAAATCAATTACTGACAAAATGGTCCCTGGTGGAAAAAATTCACGAGATTTTTTGAATTGCAAGTCTTGCTATCGAGCTCTATGTGAATGCTTGGTTTATTTGTAAATTTTTGCCTCAAACTTTCTCAAAAAGTCTATCACAAAAATTTCTTCTTCTCGTAATTCAATTCTTTTAACACTATTTTCACCTTGAATCGATGTATGGATATATTCATATCTCTTCCATTTCACTTTCATGTTGGACAATGATTGATCATTTATATCAATACGATATTTGTTTTGATATTTAGTCAAATTTCCACAATCATCGTTTTTTTTACCACCAACACATTTCTTTTCGTAAAATAGTTCATCGCTTTCTCTTTCACATAGAATTTGAGATATGCAATCACAGATAGTGGAAGGAGGAGGTGAATCCTTCCAAAATGTTCTACCAAAATCAAGGAATGTGTCATAATATAACTCAAATTCCACATGATAACAGCAACAACAAGTGTCACGTACGGTGATAGGTTTTACATACCATGGTTTTTGTTGAACAAAAGAACTGATTGAAACATGAATTTCACGATTATCTTCTTTGAACTTGTTGAACAACTCTATCTGAGTGGTTTCCAAGAAATTTTTTTCATGTTCTTCATACTGATTTCGTGCTATTATTCTTCGCATCACATGCCTTGCAGTTGGCGAAACACGCAAATTGTTCTTCCAATATTGATATATTTTTTTTTTTAAATTTTCTCCAAGTCTATCTTTGTATGGTTTCCTACAAATAGCTCTCCAACAAGCAAGTTCATCATTTACATCTATTTTCAACCGAAATTTCCGATGTTTGTGCCAAGTTTTTCACGAGGTTCCTAATGCTCGTGCCATAGATTTTACCAAGCGAATATCTTTAGTACTTGATGAAACCACTGCCATATGTATTTCTATACGTACAACTGAAACATTTTTCTATCTAGATCTTTTAATTGAATTTATAACACTATTTATATTTTTTATCTTTGGTTGATTTTCGAATACCCAATAAAGTCGTAGCTTCTTTTGATTTTCTTAATGATAGGAGACCTTTCAACATTTGGGCTTGAACTGTCACATTTTCCTTTATGAAATACTTCTAAAAAATGCGGTTAATACAATATCGTATATAATGGTCAGCTTTTTTATCTCCATATGTGTGAGTGTCAACATTTTCTAAAATCTCGTCATCGACATTGATTTCATCTTTACATATTTGAATGAATAGTACATAATAAGTTTACATATTCAATAAATAACTAAATTAATAAATATATGTATAATTTCAATAATACGTGCATGTGTTCAACATATATATATATATATATATATACCTTGTGATTCAATTTCTTCACTTGATTTTCTTTCATCATTTTCACCATCTTCAATCATTGGTTCAATATCTCTTTCACTTTCTCTTTCAAATGTTTCAATCTCATCATCAATGTTTTGAGGAATATCTCTCTCTGTTTACATTGCAAAATATTTTTCAAATTAGTTCATCAAATAAAATTTAAGCTTCACATTTTACTGTTGTGAAACCAGCTCCAAAAAGAGAAGAAAAGAGATATCAATGCCTTAGAAATAAGCCACTTCGAGGGGGAAACCTCCAATACATTACATGAATGAATAATTCATT